>JBBBVT010000018.1:225667-236686 GCA_037177035.1 Craterocephalus eyresii | reverse complement strand
GATTTTAACCCGGGTCGCTTGCCGAGTCGATGGACGCGGGTCGCTGAGCCTTTCACATCGGCACCAAAAGCCGATTGAACGCGGGTTTAAACGGGTTTTTTGACCAGTGTGAAAGGGGTATTAGAGATTTTATAAAAGTCTGTTGTACAAAATTGTTTTTCTTCAATTTTATTCGAAAATGTCTCAGGACCTTTAATTGTGACCAGTGTTTCTGCTTTGTTTTTTGAGTTGTAGTGCCCACCTCTACAAACATTTGCTTGCATGTTTACATTATTGTTCTTAACACTATACAAAATAGCATTATGACTATAATAATTTTACATTAGAGAATTTAAAGTTTATACTTTATAGTTTTGTCAATAAACAATATTCTAAGTTCAAATACGTAATCTTTATTTTTTCCCAGGTGACATAACAATTGAATTGTATCGTGATAAATATCGATATCGATCAATGTGACGAAAATTATTGTGATAATAATTTTTGCCATATCGCCCAGCCCTAAGTTCAACACTATTTTTATAGTAGGAGTTTGCCTTTCCATATGCCAGCTTGATGAGAAGCTGCTGGGATGCTGAAGATCCATCTGATGCCCTGCAGGAGCATGATGTTCTGAATGGTCGCTAGGTTCAACTTCTGTAGCTACTGGTTCATGGAATTCCCTTTTTCCCGCCACAAAGTTTGTTTATCAGAGCTCATTATTTCACTTGTCTTCTGCTGCTTGAAAATCACCAGATGGCATTAATGTAGGAATCAGTGTCCGGACTAGGAGCAATCTCGATATAACTGCTCTAACTGTGAGACAAGTCAAAACCATGCCGTACCAGTTCACAAAACTTTGGCCCCTTTTGACCTCAGAAGGTTCAACAAAGTCCACACCCACATTTGTAATGGGTGGGAGTAAGACATCCTTCGGAAGGTCATCCATTTTCTGCCTGCCAGCTTTGCTGTAGAACCTACAACAAACTGGGGGTCTTGCTATAAGTATCTTAAATCCTTTGCAGTTCTGTGTATAGCTGTATTCGTACCACACCTTCCCATAAACACAACTGCTCTGCTCACCAGGGGCCTCATTTATCTACCATACGTAGAAACAGTTCTAAATTTCCTCCTACAATGGTTCTAAGTAAAAAAAACACAGACTTATGAACCGTGTGGAGGCCAGTTGTAACACAGTGGTAAACAATCAACTGTTGACAAATCCCACCTGTTCTAAACCGCCTGCTCGTGCCCGAGCATGCTCATGTGCATGCAGAAACGCCCTCATTTAACCAGATGTAGAGACAACAATTCCCTTTAGAAATCGCTCTCGCTTCTCCTCAGAGTGGTGGAGAGAAAGAAAGAAGGAATTTCTGCCAAAGATCTCATTAATAAAAGGTGAAAATAACACACCATAAATAAACGCTGCAGAGACTGTGGCCGTGTGTGAACACTTTCAGTGTGTTTCCTTCAGTTCCACAGACCACCAGGTCTGACAAGTTGCAACTCTTCATCAACTTGTGATCTCAGATTTATCTTGACTCATGGTGTCGAGGAAACCGAGTGTGCTTTTGTTTTAAGTTCAGTTTTCTCTAGATATCTTTAGAACAAAAAGTTGGAGTTCTTCCAGGATCGATAAATTCATATGTTTCTACATGTCTGTCACTTTTTTAAAATTACATTTTTACTTTAACTCCGAAAAGAACAGTCTCTGTGTCCAACCTCAGTCCGGCCTACAAGCCTCCTGACCCAGTGACACACAGGCACTGGTGATGCTTCCTTCCCTTATTGTAATCCTCCACAACAGTTTCTGAAGCTTTCTTTTCATCTCTCCCAACATGAATGTGTGGGTGGTTTTGTGAACAGGTGAAACTCTCTGTAATGTTTGTTAAGGTGGTAATAAGGCAACAAAAGCACAGACCTTTGTCTTCAGGAGCTCCATCTGTTTACTAATTGCCAGCTCTTTCATCTTATAACAGGCAGAAAGAGTATGATTCCTTGGACAGAATATACATGGTTTCTGAAAAGCTGTCACATCTCTCATTGTCTTTGGATTGTGTCAACCACACTGGTAGGAATATGCTTGCCTTTTGTCCAGGTTTTCACATTTGAGTGTCTGTCCTTCACTTTGGTGGCTAGTTGACTCTATCAGATCTCCAAACTGAGGGTCAAGAATTACATTCGCTTGTCTGTCGATAAAATAAAGTATTTTTCTATATGTCAGCTCTAAGCAGACAGATGGCTTGTGGAAGAAACTACTCTTCGACGTACCAGTGTTGGCCCTCAGGCAGCGGCCTGATGGGAGCAGATACTTTTCAGACGGGCATCATAATTAAACTATTTCACGATATATCAATAACAATCAATATGGGGTAAATTTATGGTGATATTATTTTTTGGCATATCGCCCAGCCCTCTGCTTCCCCTCTGAAACACACTGAGGACCCTGTGCTTGAAAATTAAGACACTGAGCTCCTGTCAGAAGATGAGGCAGATTTACTTTTAGTCCAACTTCCTTCCTTGGTTGCTTTAGAAATGCTGTCCTCTGCCCTAACCTCTTCTTGCATAGATTTACTCTTATCATTTTGCTCAGCTACTCTTTTTCGCATCACAGAGTCCTACTACTGTATTTTCCACAAAATCTTTAAAGGTGGTGATCTGGGTTCAAACCAGTTCTTTTGATCCGCCTCTTTTTCATCTTCATTCAACAAAGCCATAACCTCAGCATTGATATCCTCAAACTCCTGGAGAGCTTTACAAAAGTTTTGATGAAGCATCTCTTCTACCTCGTCAACATTAAAATTTAAAAATCAAAATTTAAATCTTTTATAATGGCTGTAAGCTCAGAGAATTTGCCTCTTCCGGTTCCAACAAAGCTGGGTTTATACTAACACATCACTCGGGTCAGGGGTTACAGCATAACCGCCGTATCCTCTGAAGGCTCCTGGCCTTTATTAGCGATGGGCTACCCTTATGCTAACTATGCTATGCTTTATGCTTTTCACATTGTGCGTCTAACTCCGGGCTTGGACTGAGTGCAAGAAGGTAAACAAAGACCAACGTAGTCAAAGTCGAAGCGGCTCATGTGCGTACACAACAATGGCGTCACTTCCACTTGTCATCAGAGGGGGCAGACTTCTGGAATAAAGCTACAACTTGAGCTAGGCTCCTTTACAGATAGCATCTGGGTAAAGATTCCAGCTGGAAGTACATGAATCATCTCCTACAGAGGAAGTTATAAGTGTCAACTTCTTATCCATACGAAAGAATTTAGAAATAATGCAGTAAACAATGCAGTCCAGTTCTAACGATGTTAGTTCCAGTTCGGGCCCAGAGTTTGTTTGTTTGTTTTTCAGACTTACATGAGCCAGCTTGGTCGGCTCTTGTCCTTCTTCTACCACCACCAGCTTGGCTCGGCCGTTCCTCTCGTTGTCTCGGATACTGCTGGCCATCTGTGTTGCTTTCAGTCGTTCAAACTTGTTACACTTGGAGCCACACCACGTGTAGATCGTCTACAAACAGACCAACACAGAGAACTTCACTGCAGACATCTACCATCGCAGGTTCGCATTCATAGGTTTGGTCTGTCCTTACGTCTCCGAGGTCGATGATGAAGCAGTCTCCGCTGTTGAAGCTGGACCAGCTCAGGGGGACTTGGGTGGCTCTGACGACACGCCGACCCTTGATGTGGAGGAGTCTCCGGGCCGACAGGTCGTTGGTGACCACGTGATGAAAACCCGAGGCCACGCCACCGCTCTGAAGGCAGAGAAAAGAACCTGCTCAGTCCCGGGACATCTGCAAAAAGCTGCAGTCATGATCTGGTCATACTTTAGCCCCTTCAGCTCAGATCAGCTTCATAAACTTCCATAAACGGTCTGTACACCACAGAGACCTGAATGTTGGAGTCAAACGGTCCAAACCTGATAGGATCCAAACCGGCTGCTGGAGGATCTAGTCCATGTCTCACTCTCTGTACGTCCAGTTTAAAGTTTTCTCTAAGAAGTTCTAATGAACCAACAATTTTAGCTGATTTAGAAACAATAAAGGTTGATCTACTTTTTGGATCTGACCTCAGAGACATGAGCTAGACAAATAACTCTCAGTCCTGAAGACCCTGTCCTCAGCCTAACCTCAACTCCGTCTGATGGTGGCTGAATGTCTGCTGTGATCAGCAGGGGCAGAACCATGCTGATCAATTACCCTGTCCATCATTTATCACACTACAGCTACTCCTAGAAAAGTTTCAGTAAAGTCTTTTCTAAACTGGTTCATCACTGGTGCTGGTAGATAGTAAGGGTCAGCGATAAAGATGAGCTGTACTTTGTAGGTGATCCCGTCCTTGAAGTATCTGGTGAAGTCCGTGGACTCGGCGCCCTGCAGTTCTCGGTACTGGACCGGTTTTCCACCCAGGTGCTCATCCAGCTGCACGGTGAAGATGGTGGCGGCGGTGCTTTCATCCTGGCTGCACTCCTCTCCTTTAAAGACAACACGGTGTTTACATACATTCACATAGATTCTAAATGGGAAAAGAAACCCGTTCACCAGCTAATCTACGTCTTTATAAAAACACACAAACTCCCATCATTCCACATTTACTCGTTATCAACAGCAGTTTGAGAAACTTCAAGATAGAATTTCTTTCCTCACAGAGTTTCACGTGCATGGTGGAGCATTTCTGATCTGTTGTTCCTGTATCTGCTGCAGAACTATGGAGTGAAGCTTTTAATGTTGGAGCTAATCTGTAAAAATCTAAAAGCAAAACAAAAGCTTAAGAACTTAAATCTCTTAAAGACGTTCACACCCTTTACAAAAACCAGTGACATTTTTTCAAGCATGGACTCCATCAAACTCCTTTTTGGTGGATTTTAGGATTTGGACCAATTTCATTCCCACCTCTGGGCCGATTAAAACAATCATTGATTGTATTCTTCTCTGAATGAAGCTGAGGGTTTAGAAGAGTTAAGCTGTAGGTTGCAGACAGTTTTACTTTCAGTATAGCTCATGCCTGTCGTTCCTAGAAATCTGTCTTCAGTCTGTGATGTTTGTGACTTTAGATGCTTCACATTGTCTGAATAACTGAGGCGCACAGCAGATCCAGCCAGAGCTGATCTGTGCAGTTAAACTGAATTTCGGAACAATTCAGGTGTAAAACATTTCAGTCCCGGTAGAGTGAAAGGGTGGAAGCTGTTATTCTGACCAATGTCCAGAGGTTTTTATTATTCCAAGAATGGAATTCCATCAAATAAAATTATCCATAAAAGTGAAGGACAGGTTTGTCCATGTCATTAATCTATTGACACAGATTAAACTCATTTTCAGGCTGGAAAGACATGGAAGAGAAGCCATCAGACCACAGAAAAGGTTTCCACTTTGCCTCAGAGCCAGAGATACAGCAGAGTTTATGGATCCTGTTCACATCCAGCTGCTTCTTTGCCATATCAAGCTTCAAACTGCTTTTGTAGATTTTGGGAGGAATTTCTGGAAATGTTTCTGGGTCCATGCACTGGTTTCCAGTAGAGAATCATGTCTGGTAATAATGCAGACATGCCAGGTTTAGTCAGGCTCCCTGTAAAGACTAAACTGACCTGAAGACCCCAAATCGTCAGCATCCGGTTTGACCTTCAGTTTTGCCCATTGTACACAGAGATTCCCCCTGGTTCTCGAAATCTTCTGATTGTACTGTACACTGTAGATGGTGGATCTTCACTATGGTACACCCATTTCCATCGGAGACACTCTGTAATGCTCCTCTTTATACCCAGTCATATTAATGATCTAGTAATCTGTAGTAATTTTTATTTGTACCAATAAATCTAATTACTACTGTCCATAAATGCACATACTTGATCACCTGTACAATATATATGTACATAGACGATACTAACGACTCTAATTCGGAGTGTGTTTAGGGTTAGGGCATTTCTAGCTGAGTTGACATTAGTGTACAATAGCTTTTACCATTTTGTCTCATTTATCCACCTTTGCCTTTATTTAATGTTTAACAAGTCTAGTTATGCTTAAGCACTAAACCCTAATGTCAAGTACTGACCCTTAACGGAAGTATGTTTATGCTACTGGATGCTTGAATTTCGCTCAGGATCAATAAAGTATCTATCTGTCTGTCTGTGTGTCAGTCAGTCGGTCTATCTTTGCTCCTGTTTTAACCTTTTTACATGTGTTTCTGCCATTAGATTCAATATGTTTTTCTATTTTGGTTTGAATTTTTTTATCATGTTGAATTTATTTGATTAATAGAAAAGCTGAAATGCATCATTAGCTTCATCAGCTTTGACTTCCTCTTTCTGAGAATTTTTTCTGAGGCACAAAAACACCTCGCCTACTGTCTTTATTAGTTTACACCAACTGCATCAAGTGTTAAGTTTAGGTGTTTTTACCATCAGTGTGACAGAAACTAAACGTGTGAGATGGAAACTGGTTAACAGTTAAGGCTGTTGGGTTATCGCTGGTAAAAGTCTGTCAATACTGACAGTTTATTATGCTCAACAACAGTGAGTTATCATTCTAGCCTGCAGAGGCAAAACAGAACATCTCTGATGGATGGTGATGTCCTACAAGCACCCAGGCAACATCCTGCTTATTTCAGCAGGACATCGCTGGCACACACGTAGAAACCACTTAGGTATGAATTTTTGCCATTTTAATTGTAATAAATAATGTTAATAAGATGTTTGAACCAATGACGTATTATATTGTGCTTCTTGTTTAATTCAGATCTGACTCCTCTGGAATCCTGAGGAACAGCCTAAAACTGAAAATATGGAAAGTGTAGCGGAAATCGGACATGAAGGAAGAACGGGAAAGATGGAAGAAAAGGTGATGAAGCGCCGGGGCGATGATGATTTGATCCACATTCAATACGGGTCAATATCAGCAAAAGACACTAACTTTATCAGCTTGACCATTAGACATGGTCTCTTTATGCTAGCATAAAGACTTTTTCTCTGTTGTAATTTGTTAGCAGACAGAGCTACAGCACAGCCCAATAATTTTCCATATAATTCCTGTTTGCCTTCTTCATGGATTTTGTGAAACAATTCAGAAATATAGGCAGAATCAGCGATGTAAACTGTCATTAGATCTGGAAATATTCTATTTTTTGTCTCTTTTGCCTGCGGTATTAACAACGTCCAATATCCGGAAACTAGAAATCACAGTCTGACCCGTCTCAAGGGAGTTCCTCTGCCTAGCCGCATCCATGTTGCCACGGAGTTCAAGGCTCTGTGGACCTACAGCGGTGGCGATGTTACCCTCATGATGCAGACGCTGCTCAAGTTTAAATCCAGCTTATTTGTGCCATATTTAACACTTCTGACAAACTGGAACAAACTGGTTGCTCGCTGCCGAAACAGCCAAAGTCTGCAGGAGTGCAGGCAGACATAAGGCTGATTCACAAAGTTTTCTGATGTTTGGTGGAGGCAACCCATCTAGTTATCATTCTTTCATTCGCTAAGAAACACCTTGATTCAACATGAGTTTATATAAGTGAAACATCAGATTCACCACGTGGCCCAGTGGTAAGGAGATTTATGATGAAACCACGGTTGGTCAGGGAGGTGTTGTTGTAGTTGTTTCATTAATCCAATTGTAACTTATGCACATTCACTTAACACTGACTCTTCCTTTAATCATACAGATTTTCTGCTTATCCTTTTTCATTCTATTTCTACTTTTTTGTTTTATTATTTCAAAATAATGACCCTACCTGCCTTTTAACTAGGGGTGTTGAAAAATATAGTTTTTAATCAGTGTTCATCAAGATTCTGAATCGTTTCAAAATGTCCAAGAATCGATTTTTTAAAGGCTAAAAATTATTAGCTGGACTACTTTCAAAGCTGCTGCTAAATAACAGAGACATGTTAAACTTTCCCAGGTTAGCTAAGTTTAAACCGTTTTTTGATGAAAATGATCAGTTTTCTTTCAACTAATGAAACAATTCCTCAGAGCTGTTTCTGACTTATAGAGGAACGGAGTAAATCAGCACATTTTGTTACTAAATGAGGATTGAACCATAAAATCGGTTTGAATCGAGAATCAATAGAGAACTGAATCCTTACCCCAAGAATCGGAATAGAATTGAATCGGGAGTTGCTGCAAGATTCCCATCCCTACTTTTAACACAAAAAACCCTGACAGGTTATATTTAAATATTTCGGTGTGACGTTTGACATCTCATATTATTTTGTATTGTAACACTATTATAGTTAAAGAAGGTTGCTAGTTTGAGTCTAGGGAGGGGATTGGACGGGGAGCGGTTCAAACATGTGTGCATTATGTCCAGGTACTCCAGCTTCTTCCCACATGTGTATGATATGATGTATGATAAGTCATTCTAGGAGTGAGTGTGAATGGTTGTGTGTCTCTCTGTGTTGGCTCTGGATAGAATGGGGACCTGTTCAGGATGTACCCTGCTAATTGCTCAGCCCCCTGTGACCCAGAATTGGACTCAGTAGTACAGAAAATGAATAATATGATACCAACCGGACAACAAATAAATAAATATTCATTTCTCAGTTGTTGTTTTCTTTGTAGAATTCCTGGTGAGGGTTACAGGTTCCTCTAAATGAAGAAACACTGGACATGTTTCCCTGGAAACCATCAAGTCTGATTCCAAGGAAATATTTTCATAATCCCATAAGGAGCATCACCATGCGTTATTTAACTTCTCTCACTTACCCAACCAGTAGTGCAGGTGATAGAAGTAACTTTCTCTTTGCTTTACAGTGTAGAGAACCACATAAGCATCTCCGGTGTAAAAGCTGCCGTGCATGTTCTGAGGCACAGAGACCAGCTCCAGATTCTCAATCCTCCAGATCTGCAGACCGGCCGCCTTTCCTGCTTTGGCGAACTCTTTGTGTAAGAATGCCATATTCAGCTGGTGCTGCTGAGATGCTGAGAAGGTGAGGCTGGAAGACCGAGGCTGGAAGACCGAGGCTGGAAGACCGAGGCTGGAAGACCGAGGCTGGAAGACCGAAGCTGGAAGACCGAAGCTGGAAGACCGAAGCTGGAAGACCAAGGCTGGAAGACCAAGGCTGGAGCAGCAAGGCTTGAGGCTGGAGGACTGAGACTTTGCCACGGAGCAGCAACTCTCTGCAGACTGTCTTAATGCAAGCAGTCTTTGTACTTCTGCTTTTTCAAGCCTTTAAACCACACACACATGCAGGGGGTGTGTCCAAATGCTGTTAACACATACACACCAGTATCCTTAAACACACATCAATCAAACTGTTTATTTTACAAACTCGTTCTCCATTTTAATTCCTGGTACAGACACAAAAAATAAAAAGCAATATTAAAAGTGAACAAGTGGATGGCAAGAAAATCAGAAGGATTGAATTTTAGAGTTTTATTCAGAAACTGCTCATGTTTACCAACTATATAGGGCTACACATACCAGTTGAGATATGCAGAGAGACTCCAGGGTTACTTGAGAAAACAGAGAGATGATAAAAGTAGTGTTTATGGGCCAGTCTGTAGCTAATGTGGTTGACTGGCTCTTTCTTGTACAGCTGATCTGTGCAGCCAACCAAGGTTAGAGTCCTTACCTGGACCCTTTGCTTGCATGTCATGTCCCCAGGGCTCTCTGACACCATCTTCTGTGATGTTGCTACTGAACAGGGATGTCTCTAGGATTGTAAGGTGGGAGGACTTATTACCCCTTTCAGGATGAGGGGGTGTCATGTGACCAGTTAAGCAACCGTCTCTATTTCTTTTCTAACAAAAAAATATAGATAGATAAATAGACAGACAGACAGACAGACAGACAGACAGAATACTTTGAATTAATTAATATCCAATGAAAAAATAGCCATTCAAATTAATTGAAAACTAAAGCTTCATTTTATTTATATATTTGTGTCTGCTTGTTTTAGCCCATTCAAAAGTTTTTTTGCCTTGCCTTTGTTAGTAGATCTTACTCAAAACTCACTCAAAACGAGTTTTTGCTGTCAAATTCGTCCCACCTCAGGCGCAGCAGTTGTTGCCATCCTCCCAGTGCCCAGGTGTGACCATAATTATTTTTAATAAAACACAGGTCCAACCACTGACCAAACTTATACTGAGCTTTCAGTTTTCAGATCTAACACTGCCATAGTGGACTTCAGCATCATGCTAACAACTTAAAAGGATACAGATTTTAATCATCATGCACCTAGTTTTATCATTCATTCATTTATCTTCTATCATGTTTAATCCAATTGAGGGTCATGGGTGGGCTGGAGCCTTGCAAGTTTTATTAAATATATGCCTTTTCATTTTTTTAAATCAGACTCGGGATAGCCTCATACTACCAGCAGGGTGAAGGCTTACTTTCCTGACAAAATCTCCGTACAGCAAATAAATTTCAACCGACTTTATGTGCAGCTGAAGATGGAGTTAATATGAGCTTGCCTTGATTAACTGATGCAGCCACAACATAATTGAGGAGGGAAAACCTAACTAAGTAAAGACTAGCTTCAGGCTGCATTCAAGGGCTGCTTGTAAATAACAACGTCGGCATCACCCTGATAAGTATTATTATTGAAACAATCCATGTCAGTTTCGTTACAAACCCAATCATTAAATCAAAATATATAGGCTTTTTGAGAGCTGAAGAATATTTGAGACGCTCAAGCCTGCCTCAAATAGGCCTGATGATGTCCATGGTGGAGGTCCTTTTCTGTCAGGCTGGGGGACTCCGCCTCATCTCCACCTCCTCTGCACTGTGCAATCCCTGTTACTGTTATGGCACATCAGAGAATATTTTTGGAACAACTGCATAAACAACTTTGTATGTGGAAATTTAACGATACATACCATGTCATAGTAGATTTTACGTAATTCATATATCAAGTTGTACAACCACATGTAATATGAGAAATATTTCTAAGTAAAACTCACTTTTAAGGAAAACAAAAGTGTGTGCGTGTTTATTAAAAAAGACTTAGGCGCTAATTTAAGAAAATGTGGAGCTTCAACTCCCACCTCCGGCAGAGCTTCAGCCATGTCCCGGGGGAGGCGGGGGACATTGAGTCCGAGTGGGCC
>JBBBVT010000018.1:5683-21250 GCA_037177035.1 Craterocephalus eyresii | reverse complement strand
TTGCATGAGAAGCAACTGGCAAGATGTCATGTTGTGGACATGTCCCGCCCAAAGTCATCCCAAAATTAGCGGGTCAAGCCGGGTCTGGTGTTCACACCGCATGCCGATCAGAGCCGAGCCGTTTAAAGACGATTTTAACCCGGGGCGCTTGCCGAGTCGATGGACGCGGGTCGACGCGGGTCGCTGAGCCTTTCACATTGCCACCAAAAGCCTGATTGAACGCGGGTTTAAACGGGTTTTTTGACCAGTGTGAAAGGGGTACTAGCTAGCATACTACATCAAAATACAGTATTTAAAGTGACCCTGTGTAACTTTTGGCCACTAGGGACACTAAACCTGGAAATTCCCTATAGGCCACACCAGACTGTCACAAAACTTAACAGCCTTTGTCTATCTGGCCTCCTTAGACACCATTTTTTACCTTCTTCCTTCATACAGACATGACAAACTGCTGATGGAAGAGTTGCAATAAGTCGCTTAAAGCAGAGCCCTCTGTGTTTATAGAGAGGGAGCCTTAAAGCAAAGAGCTTCAAGTCACATGACTCCATGAGAGACGGGTCCGCTCCTGCAAAGTTACAATGTCTGGTTTTCTGAGGAGGGGAGCCCGCTCAGAGCACTGACCCGGGTCAAACACTGTATACTGACAGAAATCCATTATCATGCTGTGTTCAATTTACCTCGGAACTGGGAAGTCAAAACTGGGGAACGACGTCACAACCGAGTTGAGAGAGTTCCAGTTCACAACTGGGAAAAATAATAAGGCATGCTTCCACATTGTAGGCATTTCTCAGGGGCAATTGTTGCTTTAACAGATCTGCCGTTTTTAAACAATAAAGTGCCGTTGAGGAGAGCTGTGTGACAGTGTGTGAGTCCTGTCACTGTGTGCCTCCGACTGATGATGCGCCCTGGCTACTTGGCCACAGGGATATCCCTTTGGCTGACTGGCAAGCACGCATGACTATCACCCGGGAGGTTCTGGGATCAATTCCCTGACTGGGTCCTCTGTCCGTCCTGACAGCTGCACTGTTTTTTGTTACAGCTGACAGCGCCGTCATAGTTCATGAAAAATCTGAATTACACTCCAACAGCATTTCACATTACATTTATCGCCAACAACACTACGTGTACGGACGATTTCATGCAAAGAAAACTGGTCAGAAGTGCTAATAGGCGTGATATTATAGCGGTGTCTGCAATGTAAACGATGAGTGCAGCCATCTTGAAATGCAAAGTCGGGGTTGGTGAGGGTCCTCCAACTTCCCAGTCAGAGATCCGACTTCAGGAGGCCCGTTCCAGTTGAAACTTCCTACCCGGAAGTCAGAAAATCCGAGTTCAAATAGAACGCACCATTACTAAAGTTATGCTGATATTTTGGTCAAAAGTTAGACGGTGTCCCTTGAAACACAAGGGATGTTAGCTTATGGCAGAAAAGGGGCCGTTATCGAGGTAGAAAAGAAAACATGTTTTGGAGAAGCTGGTGCAAAGAAAAAAGCTGAACAGAGCAGCGTAAGAGAAGAGTTAGCATCGGTGGCATCAACTAAACAACAGAAAGGGCTGCAGAGTGATGCCATGTTGGCCTGAGTTCGCTCTGCTCTGTTCGCTTTGACTAGCTGCATTTAGACACAGATGTATCCTGCAACGTTCTGCAACTCATGAGGACTTACGGCTGATGTTTTCAACAAACACTGCTGGAAGATGTGGAAAATTAAATCGATGCAGGTCACAAGATTTCAGGTGTTTCCCTGCTCCGGCACACCTGGTTCAGATGAAAGAGTCACTGAGCAGAACTTGATGAGCTGTCCCATCCAAGACAGGAGATTTGAGCAGCTAACCGTCCAGCTGTTAGATGACCAGGTCTATGACACTTCCAGCTGTTTAACGCTGTACTGGGCGAAACTTTTAGCCTTCCATTAGTTGTAATAAAATGCACAGAAAACAGAAAAGAACATGTCAGTCTACACATTTCAAAGATGAAACATTTACTGCAGCAGTCAGAATGATAAGATGTTCACTGCCTGCTTTTATTAAATATTTAACTGGTGAACGGATATTTAGTCATTTACATTCCTATCTAAGCAAATGAGGGCTGAGATAGGACCTGGAGCTCCTCTGCCTGTTAAAGTCACAATGATCTTCAGTCGGGCTGCTTTGGACAGAATATAGGAGCTACGATGATACTTTGTGGATTTTCTGCTTTCATCATTCAGCTGGTCCTTTCAGCAGGAATAAAAGCTGGTAGGATCTGTATATAGTTTACCAAAGAATGGCTTTATCTGAAGATTTGATCATTTATTGTCGGTGTTAAACACTGACGCGTGTTACTGTGGTCATGTTGGTTTCTATGTGTGACCTTTCAGCCTTTTGACAAAGTGTTTATCAATCGTTTTGCAGCTGTAAAACAAAACCTGCTAAGTTACTACCATATTCTATTCTATTCTATTCTATTCTATTCTATTCTATTCTATTCTATTCTATTCTATTCTCTCTCTCCATATGTTTTCTGCACTGCACAGAGTTCCACACACAAGACACAAACATGATGCAATGACTCATCAAAATCCCCAGACATCAATTCATTTTATTTTCACATCAACTGTGAACATTTAAAACAATTTTTGAGCATTTTATCCGGCAAGAAAAAGCTAACCTGAAGCTATCTGCTTCACCTGGTTGAACAACAGACACGTTTTGTCAGGGAGACCTGCCGAGAGAAGCGAGGAGAAAGACAAGTTGATGATGCCAATAATGTCAGAAATGTATACTCTGAAATTAAAGAGCAGAAAGATGAAAAGGGAAGGACATGCTCACTACATTATGGGATCACCTCTAAAAATGACAGGTGCTCCAAGTAAACAAAGGGGCACATCAAACCTGATGATCAAAACCTGTATGTGGGGCAGAAATTTGGTGAAGACACATCTGTTACAGGCTTGTAGCCGTAAATTACACAAAGGAGCTTCTTCTGACTGGTTATCTTCTTTTTAAAAGGAGCATTGCTTTCTATTGTTGCAGCTGCTCAACCTGTTGAGCAAGTTGATCAGCAGCTCAATCCTAAACATTTATTGAATGTGGGTCTACTGTATGTTCGCTGATAAGTGTTGCAAGGTAGGAGGCATTTGACTTTTTCTTTTTTAAATACAAGCCTAAAGTAATCCCAAATGCTGATCAATTAGCTACCTTTTTATTGAAGATTTGTCTCTTTCTGAATAATTAAATGTCACTTTTATTTTTTAAAAATCTTGTTCCAATTTTGGACAAATGACCCTCTCTGGTGACTTTAGCTTTTGGACTGTTGGCAGCTCAGTTGACAGGACAGTGATCTGGATCCCCCTGAAAATCAAATAAGCTGTTTCTGATCCCACCTTGGAAATTGGAACCTTGGGAACACCACCGGAAACATAACCTTTTCTATTTGGTGGTGGAAATGATGGCATGCTGATCAAACAATACCCACCTACTCTGGAACCTTGCCCCCCACTTGGAAATGATAAGTGGAGAAAACTGATTGCAGCGTGCAGTAAACCGAGCTGGTGGGACACAGAAAATAAACGAGAAAGTTATTAAATGCAATTTAACATGAAAGTCAGCAAGTAGTTACCTGTAGCCTAGCAAGACAGACATTTTAGAGGAATTATGAAAAAGAATAAATCCTCATCTGAATTCACGGTAAACCAAAAAATCTATGCAAATTTATTTTAACGCACTATATCGGATATTATTTTAATCTTTCTAGGAAAAATGGTTTATACACGGTATATTATTCGGTAGAAGGGGGAAGTCGGATTTACCCCTTTTAATACCATAAAAATGAATGACTCATTGATTGTGCATGTACGAGTCCAGGACATTTCAGTTAGCAGTTATGACTTAGCCCATTTACTACATTATATATCATGTAAAATGGTAAATGGTCTTTACTTGTATTGCCCTTTTCTAGTCATATGACCACTCAAAGCACTTTGACACTACATGTCATATTCACCCATTCATACCCATTCACGCAGCACCTATGTTGAATCATACTTGGTGCAGAGTTCTAATGATTCACACACCCGCTAGGTACATCAGGAGACAAGCTAGGGTTCAGTGTCTTGCCCAAGGAAACTTCGACATGTAGCGGGAATCAAACTGCCGATATAATTATATCAGGTATAGCTCTTTTAGTATAGAACCAGTTTCAAATATGGGTACTCCAACCCATTCATTTTAGATGGGAAGATAAGATAACTTTAATCACCCCTCCTCTCTCATCCTCTTACATAGTGACTGGACTGAGATGGAGGAAAAGAATCACCCTGCAAAATCGTGAATTTCGTAAATAACCTACTTTTATCCTTGTTCTGATATCAATCCATGGATTTTATTTATCTATTTCTTAATTTTAGATTGGGACGCTGAGAGGACTCAGTTCAGCTCTGGTCTAGAAAACAGGTAAGACAACTTCAGTTATTAATAATCACTTCGCTGATGGGATGGATCCTGATTTCTACAGATTGGTTAAAATCACCTGATGATACAAGCACAACAAAATAATTGTCTTAAAGGGATACTGTGTACTTTTGGCCACTAGGGGGAGCTGAACATGTAACTTCCCAGGCTATGGGGCACTGTGGTAAAATGAACCGGTCTCCGTCTTGCTGAGGAATCGTGCTGCAGACAACTCTGACCAGCTGATAATGAAAACTTTGGATTCAGGAATTTTCAAAGGATTTTTCAACATATGATCCTTTTATTTCCTGGTTGTTATGATTACGTCAGCATTAGCCTGTAGCTTATGGGACATTACAGCGTCTGAAACCATAAAAATAAAGCAGCCAGTTACTAATCGTTCTGTTACTACTTTGATATTTACATGAATGATAGGAAATGATTTACTGCATGAAAACCTGCATTACTGGTGCAGAAAGGTTAAGAGTCACGTTAGCTTTGGTCTGTGGCCGGTTAGCTTCAACACGTTAGCTTTGAACTGTAGCTGATCAGCTTCAACTAGCCACATTTAGACGTAGACATAACTGCAATGTTCTGCGGCTCATCAGGACTCAGCCTACTGCTGTTGTTCTGATTAAAAGCTGGTTGAAAATGTGGAAAAGTAATTTGATGCAGACCACATGATCCCATGAGTGCCAGATCACATACCATAAAGTTACAATGTCTGGTTTCTGAAGAGGATAGCCACTTAGAAGTGCTGACACTCATAAAACGCTGTATATTGACCCCAGAAATCCTCCAGCATTACTCTAGGTTGATGTTTAGGCCTGCAGTTACACAGTTTCCCTTTAAAAGAACTTGAATATTTGGTGAATGAAAATATTATTTCATCAAATTTTCATAGAGCCAAATGTATCATATTTGTTACAGTTTCTGTTCCAGTTTAATACACTTACAGATATTTTTTGCACCACTTTATGGTAAAAAACACTTCTGAAAACCATGCCTCATACAATTTGATACTTGTCTTCTGCCCCCTTATGGATACCAGGAAGCAGGAGAGTACACTATAATAGTTTTGACATGTCACAATGTAATAAATTGTAGATATTTCCCCCCAAAAAATGTTATTTTAAAAAAAATAAATTTTAAAGGTCCAACTGAAGACCTCAGCTTTTAAAAACGTTTTTTTGGATTGGTCTTTAAAGGGTTAACTTTATATATTCATGACTCATGATAATGTCTCTCTGACATGTTACTTTCAGGGAGGCTGATGACAAATATGGCCACCAAATAATCGTCATAATGGAGGAGGACGCTGCAGTAACAGACTCAGCTACTTTCCTGTTTGAGAGGCGTCTTACCGCCTCAACTCTGCTGAGGTACCATCATGAGGCGCTGCACGTTCTGCGAGGAGTACAGAAGCTCTCTTCCAGATATCATGACATCACATTGGTTGGCCATGGAATTAAGAGCACCACAGGTGAGTTCCACATGGCTGGACACGGCCCAGAGGAAGTGGCCGCCGTTGTGTCCACCCTGATGAACGACACCTTCATCGGTCGCGTCGACTCCATCAGCCTCATCAGCTGCAACCTTGGAAATGACCACAACTTCATGTTGAGGCTCCTGCAAGTTCTCCGCTCTGCCAGTCTCGACACCAAACTGCACTTGTTCAACACTTTGCTGTCAGTCAGCTCTGATGGACAGATAATAACAGGAAGTGATAATGCGTGGAGGTCACATGACTACAGCAGCAGCGTTGTTGCTCATCTAAATCCAAGAGGTGAGCTCATGATTGAACAAACTGTCGGCTGCGCAGGTCCTCTCCTTCCAAATTATAAAGGAAATATTTTGTATCTTCAGACACTGGAGTGGCCGAGCCACCCGCAAATGTTTGTACCATTCCAGTTGCGTAAAAAGTACACCTCTATCGACTGCCTGGAGGGGCTTACATGGAGTTTATTCTTCGAGGAAAATGAAAGACGCCGTGCTCCTCGTTATGTCCCAGATAATGACGGACTCAAAGCAGTTTGGATTCAAGAGACAGAAGTAACCAGAGAGAGCGACATTGAGCTGAGGCACATCAGCAACATACAAGATCTGCTGGTGGAGATACGATACAATGCCAGAGAGGAAGTTGCATCAGACCTTTACTATGTTCTTAACGAATGTATTTACAAAGTGCAGAGGAGAAACCTTAGTGTCAGCCTGGTGGGAAAGTTCATGAGATCTGATAATGAGGCTGAAATAGAGCATTTCCGTCTGAGTTTCCATGACCAGTGGGGCGAATCCACCCTGCAGGAGCTGAAGCACGGCCTCAAAGCCTCTAAATTCCCTGAATTCTGTCGCCAGACCTTCCAGTTCCGACAGTGCACCTACAACTGTGAGCGATGGGGCCGTTACTTCATGGCAGCCGTGTTCTCGGCATCAGTACGAAACTTCAGGGTCTTCTCCCTTTTCCTCATGAGTGTTATTGGTTGCGAAGTTGGACGGTTGGGAGGAAGCGACAGCCCCCTCTGCTCATCCTTCGTAGGAGAGGACCATCCAATGGTAACTGATCAGCCGTGGCCTGAACCATTGGAGCGACGAGGGTTCTACGGCTGCACTGTTGAGAACTATCTGATAGCGCCGGAGAACAGACGGATTTGGTTAGAACAGCTTGTTGCGAAGGAAAATGCTCTGTACATTAAATCGAAGCAGATGATGAGTGCCGTCAGTCACAACGACCAAACAGAGCTGGACATCTTTGGCAAGATCAAAGTCATGAATAAGTATGTGTTTTCATCCTATCTAGAATTTTTTCGAGGTACACCCGAAGGAAAGAAACTGAAGAGGGGATGTGCTCCCACACTCCCTGAAAATTAAAATCCTCAAGTTAAGAATAATGTGTGCTTGCTTATGTTTTAGCATCTCTGATGACGGACAGGAAGTCATCCTTAGTGAAGTTAACACTGACTCAAAATCGAGTCAACATACACTAACTGTCCAAAATAAAGTCCCCGGTTTTCACCAAAGGGTCCTGGTTAGTTGGTTCTGTTAACCTGAATCTCTTGTGTTTCCAGAAGCAACCCTAGATTTACCTGGTCAGCGGGATAGCGATAGATGCATTATGCCACCCTCTTTGAACTCTAAATGGGAACGATACCCAGAAAATAAAGGAAGAAAATGGTAGACATCCAGAAGTTCTTCCCATTTTTTTTTTATGCTAGTCACACAGGAGGGAATGATTCTTTCCTCCAATCAGTGGAATTTACGTGTCTGGCTCCAGTCTCTTGGTTCGGATTGGTGAGATCAGAACTCCAATGGAAGTATACTGGGTAATATGGCACCCTTCCAAGTTTTTAATGCCAAAAAATATAGCATATGCCAGAAACGTTGGCGCAATGTACCTCCTTTATCGCTGATCAGATCAATATTCTCTGTGGCGTTGTCTTGATAAGCCTCTGCCACATCCCGTTTATTATCATCTAGAGTTGGGTTCGTTTTTCTCCAAGATCTCCTTGTGATGATGGGAGGGTCGAACTGCCAGCTCGTTCCAAACATTCTCAGTGGGGTTCAGCTCTGGTATCTGTGGTAGCAAATTCATGTGTGAAAATTATGTCTCATGCTCCCTGAACTACTCATTCACAATCTGAGCTCCGTGGATCTTGGGGTGTGATCTTGGAATATGGTGGTGCCATCACGGAAGATGGAATAATCTTAATCACTCTATCTGGGTTGTTTTTTTTTTTCTTAAATTTTGGTTTTCTTCTGGGCATTAAGATGTTCTGCCCCAATCTCGGAAGTTCCCTCCCCACTATTCATGTGGGAATGTTATTACTTTCACTATTAACATATTTCTGAGTTCTACTGTTGTTTTTCTTCCATCTGATTGCACAGTGAACATTCAAGATGTTTTTCTGATCATATCTCCTCCTGGATGATCATGGCTCCCTACTATCCCGTCAGTGTTTAATAATGCGTTGGACAGTAGGAGTTTCTAGGTCTCCTTCGATGTTTTCTTTGCATAACACCGATAATTTGACCCTTCTGAAGCAGATTAACATCTTCTTTTTGCCACTGGATGGTTGTAAAGCTGCTCACTACAACAGCTGGTTGTAAATAAATAGTTGCAGCTTTTCTGTTTGCTTCGTCCAATCCAGGTGGTGACTTTATTTTGGACAGAAAGTGTATGTTTTATATATTTTTCTTTTTTTTTTATTTCTGAAAAAGATGAACCTCCAGTCTACTGCGGAAATTTTTTTGTTGCTTTTTTTTTTAAACAACAAACCAAACCAAAATGAAACATATAAATCAAATAAATCAGACTTTAATGTAAAAAAAGTTTAACACTGTAAATCCTGTGTCATAATTGATACACAGTTAAGAAATTTTACAGCACTTCATGGCAAAAAAAACGGTGCACAAAAACCCTGGTGTACAATATGATACTCGTTTCCCCCCCTAATGGATACCAGGAAGGACTACATTATAATTATTTTGACATGCCGCACAACAATGAATGGTAAATATACCCCCTAAAAGTAATTGTCAATTTTTTGGGGGGTAAAAATGTTAAATAAATGTTGTTTTTTTTCTTAAAGGGCCAAATAAAGACTTGATAAAACTGACTTTTCTCTCGTTTATTTTGGGTTGGGCTTTAGAGACTTACAGGAATGGTTACAGAAGTAGGCTTTGGACCTGTATTAATGAGGCTCATGGCCGCCCACTGCGCTCTAGTAAAGCTAAAGATGGTAGAAGGCAGACGGTAACTTAAGTTATGTGTAGGTTTATCTAAGGTTTGTTTTATTCCAAAAATAAAGAAACTCTGAATATTTTTATAATTGTTCCTCTATTTGCACAGATGAATCCTAAATGTTGTATTTAACTAATTGTGCGTTCCAATTGTCTAGGAATACCGAGCGGAAGTGGGTTTGTGACGTTATTCTGAGGTAAACCGCATCTCAGTTGCACAAACTTGGAAAAAATGGATACCTCCAGCAAAGCTGCGTGTGTTGTTGCTCTTTCAAAGTACAAAGACCTACTTTTAAAATAATGCTGTTAGTCACAGCTTGTCTGTACGATTATACCGCACTTAGTGCTGAAAATAATAAAACTAAAGTAAATCATTCAAAATAAACTGTCAATTTTGCCAGCAACACTTGATAAACTACAATATTTATGCAACATTTCATATTTTCAAAAATGTTACAATCAACAATCAACTACTACTACTGGTATGTGGTGCAATTAAAAAAGTAAAGAAAACCTAAAATGTAAGCGAGTAAAACAAACAAGAGACACAAACTGGGCACAGCCATCTTGAAATGTGGGATTTCGAGTCCACTGAAATTTACGAGCTTGGAAAAACGAGTTCACAACGTCGGATTACCTCGGAAAACCGATTTCCGAGGACAACTAGAACGCACCATTAGACCGTCTTCCGTCTTGTCTGATAAACCAGGAAGTGATGCGTAGGAGGAACACGCGCATCCCCTCAATTGTAGATAGGTGCGGGGCTGAAGGCACAATACTATGAAAAAACAACATAAGTCCGCACACCTCCTCTTTTGGTCTGAAGAAGGGCTGTAGCCTGAAACATCACTTTAATAAACTTACTGTACCAGGAGCACCTTTTGATGTGCGGACTCAAAATGTTTTTTTCAAACCAGGAAGTGATGACAGAACAAAATTACCTGTATTGGAATTCTTTTATTGATAAAAATTGTTTGATTTTCTTTATTTTCAGAGGGAAGAACAGAAAGAATGACAAAATCTGAAAACACAGGAAAGTTTTAATCATTACTGTTAAACATGATTCATGATGTTGAGAAATACAACAATAATAATCCATTGTCCTACAGTCAGTGAAGGAAACATGACCCTCTAGAAGGCAACAGATTCACCCCCAGCCTTCTCTGCTCCCCACAGCTTCCACTCTGTAATAAACTGGTGTTTGAGAATAAAAATAAATTGCAAAAAATCTTAGTTTGAGGCATCAAAACCTATCCAACAGCCGTTAAACGAGTCTGAATTTGGACTGTTACAGAGGATGCCGGGCAGTGTAACGGGTGTGATCATAGAAGGACATTAAAAGTTGGAAACGGCTAAGACTTTAAACCTTCGTATTCTGTTTGGCGTGTAATCGGGAGAGTGCACATCCATCCTGGCAAAGCACGATCAGGTTCCTGTGGTGGAGGCAGGACTTTACAGGACGATGCAGCTGCATGAGGTACCTTTGTTGCTCAAAATGCCGTGCTGCGAGGAGGCTACTGACTGGATTAAGTTCCAGAAATGTTTGAAAGATATGCCTTCCCCATCACCGACACCCATCTTCTGCAGAATCTCGCCCATACCCTGTTCTGATCCGAACCCCTGTGGAAACACAAGAAAGACATCAGTGGGGCAAAAAAGATAAAGAACCAGATGATGTTTTCGAATATTGATATTTAAACCAAGGTTTTAGTAGTTTTTTTTTCATGGAATAATCACATTAATCTAAAACATAATGACAGTAAGTGCACCAGAAATATTTTCTTTCCGTCTATCTGTCTTGCTCCTCGGTTGGAAACCAAGGCCTTTTTTTTATTTTTATTTCTTTTAATATTTGATCTACATCCCATAGAGGAAAATACAGTATATCTCTCCTCTTTTTGCAAAATTCTGCTTTTCTCTATTCTAAAAATGGAAACAAAATTGTGATTCTTTTAAAAAAGGCAACAAATTCCCTTTTCAAGATATTTATTTAAAAAATGGTCTTTTTGTCTTTTTTCTTATGGATAAGCAATTTTTGGCTCTAAACAAGCAGCATTTAACACAGCTGAGGGAAAAAATAACTCGGACCCTGCTCTACGTGTACGGTGTTCTTGTCGGTACACAAACATAAAGGCTGAGCTGATATTTGGAAAATGATGCCGAAGAAACAAAGTGAGTACAAAGCAGAGGCATTCGGATGATTCGTTGGACGGCCAGGAGCATGTCCTACGATGTGCAATCATAGGACGCGCTCTTTGGGATGTTTTTTTATCATCCTGTTTGTTTCCAACTACGGATTTATGTTGGTTCTGTGTCAGTGTGTCAGATGACCAATGGCTCTTTTCTATTAACACCTACTGGCCCCAGACCGACACCACTCCTGGTTTGTAGGCGTTTCCATCAGGATGTTCCCGGGCTGAGGGTACACACTTTTAGGCCCAGTTTCAATTCTCCCCCTTCTCCTTTAAACAGAGTGTGCCCTACAGACTGAGCCCCCCTTTCTCCATCCAACCTGAACCGAATCAGGAGGCCGGTCGGCTGTTGGCCGTTTACAGACACACGCGTCACACAGAGCTAAAGTCAACAGAAAAAAGAGCCGTAACTTCCAGCTTTATAACCACAGAAATAAACATGACCTATATTGTTATTTTAAATATAATGTTCCCCAAATAAAATCTTTATAAAAAATTACGACATCGCTACTTTTATTTCTGAAACATGCGTAGAGCGGTCAGACGGAGCATTTTGCCGTCATGGGTAAACATCAACCTCATCGTAGTAAGTAAGTTTTTAGCAACAGTTACACATTTTTAACTTTTTACTTTAGGTATACACCCCTTCCCCTTCGTTCTATTGATGTCCTGGAGGTGCAGAGTTGGGCTGAAAATGCAACATTTACAGTTTGATGGCCACTACTGGCCAGAATTTAACGTCACAGGATGAGTCATAAGAGCGACTCCTGACTCCACCATCTTTAACTCCTAGCTGCTACGATCGATCAGCAGCACACCGTGGTCCAACCTGCCTGCAGCCGTAGGCCGAGCAGCAGGGACATCATGACTTCTACGATTATTCAATTTCACAATTAACCGCGGTATTAAGCGCCATGAATAAATAATCATTACGATTTCTAAATATTGTCAATTTACAAAAAAGATCAACCTGGAAACCTGCGGGATAAACTGCTTTTTTTTTACCTTGGCAGGTGTGACAAGCACGAACATGATGATGTCACAATCAGATTTTTAATATGCTGCATAATAACTTTGACCTATAAACAGAGTTCAAGTGATTTTACATATTTATGGTGTTTGAAATTAATGACTGAGGAAGCGGATAAGGATACTTAGTATGCGCTGGTGGAAAAGGGCCGTAAACGACCCTAAAGAGTGATTTTAGGGAGAAATGTTTCTATTAGAAAAACCTTAAGCTACATGAATATCGTTGCTGTGGATGATTCAACATCTGCACTGCAACTGATGTGGATTCAGTTCATCTGGGGACTTTGTTTAAGTTACATGATTTTTTTTCATTCTGAATTAAAAAAAATTTGGAATCAGAATATCGTCCGTCAGTTTTACATGGCAATAATAATTCCTTATTAAAAGGTTTAGTACATAGAAAACACGTTTTCTTAATTCCACTTTAGATCTGGGGGTTGGAAAGGGTTCTGATTGGTTGGGGGTCAGAAGTGATGTACTTGTGTTTTTCGGAAGAAGAAAAAAACATCAGTATTACTTTACTTCCATGTGACTCAGCTTGAGTGTTTGCTGAGGGCGGCCAGCACTTCATATGGTCGTCATGGCGACAGGACGAGGGAACGAGCATGCCCAGAAGGATCAGTATTAAGTTAAGAGGAGTGAAGGTATACATGATGGAGGAATTATTTAATATGGAATTAAAAGTGGAATAAACCAGCAACTTACTACTGAATTAAGTGTAGTTCAGAAGTAGCTTTTTGTTCACATTGAAGTATTTACTAGGGATGTCACAATTATTTATTTTCATGATTAATCGCGATAGTAAAAGCTACAATTAATAATCGTAAAGATTCCTAAATATCGTCATTTAAAAATGTAAAGAATAGTCATCACGGAAATCCTAAGGCTCAAATTTATTTTTCTCTTTTCATAGCATATTCATTCATATATTAGTGTAGTATAATACTATAATAATACTATAATACTGTATTCTGGTTTCTTGACATCAACACACAAATAAAACTTAGCAGAAAATGACTTTTCATGTTATTTTCTACATTTCCACCATTGTTAAATTAAAACATAATCGTGATAATCTTAAAATCGTAATTATTTCTCAAACAAGAATCGTACCTAGAAAATCTATAATCGTGACATCCCTAGTATTAACATGGTCATTTTTAACTTGAATTCCAAATTAAAGAGGAGTCTCAAAAACGTTGCCACCCAAACACCAGAAGAAATTATTCAGTTTTATCTTTTTCCTCTCCGGTTACTAACCAGTTTTTTCCTTTAACATATGTCAAATGGAATTTAACACCAGTGAATTAGTGGCAGCCCAGAGGTTACAGAGGTGGACCTGGGTACAAATCCGTGGGCTAGAACAGTAGATGAGCTGCTCCCAGTAGCCTATACCCAGGATGGGTTAAAGGCAGAGAAGGAATTTCCCCAGCTGGGATTAATAAGTATAATCAAATTTTAAAAAAAGATAATTTAATAACACAGATAAAACATCTGCAGATGATTACCTAAATGTTGACCTAATTACGATAAACTCAAACACATCAAGGCAGATAGAAAGCAGCGATTACACGATTGCAGAGAAAAGAAATGCCAGTGTTTAATCCGCCGGACCGCAGCAGCACAGATACTAATTACACTCAACTCTGTGGAAACAACCCTGTACCTATGTAGGTGTGTGTGTGTGTGTGTTGTCTGACTGAGTGGATCAGTGTGTGAGCGGTGTAGGTGAGGCATGCCGCCACACCCAGGTGCTGCAGGAACAGGAAATGTGGTTTCAGGACAGACAAGAGGAGAAATGGCGGTTTTACCTTCACCAGGTTGGGTAGCTGGGAGGACAGAAGGCCTTTGAATTCATCTGTTTTTAGTGTTGGAGCTTTGTCGGCCGAGGCGGCGTGGAACTGGCTGACCAGCGTGTCGATGGCCTTCTCCAGGTCTGAGTTATGCTGGAGGAAAAACAGATTCAAAGTTTAAACCGGGGAAAAAAAGACATGGTGATCCGAAGCTCCATCTCTGCTGCTGGGGTTTGCTGAGGACACATTATCACATGTGAAACAACTCGATCATTTTCAAAAATGTGCAGAAAGAACATTTTTAGGGTCTGTTTCAGAGTTCAGATCCGGATCAAACTGAAACTTAGAGACTCCAAAAGGTCACATGAGGTCAGACTGGGGGAAAGCTCTGAAACCTCATTTTAAAAGTCTAACCCATGTTTCAGTGAAGAAAAGAACTCTCTGCTCCTAATTTCCGTCTATTTTAAGCTCCAGGTTGAAACCACTGTCTTCAGCCAAAGTAGGAGGACTGCTACAACTTTTAAGGGGAGTGAACAGAAAATGCGATCCAGACTTCCACATTCTGACTGACATGGATTTTAAGTGTCCATGATTAAAGCAAGTTTAAGGTCCTAGAAAAGAGAAAGACGCGCTGGTTTTCTGCAGCTGGCACGGCGGACAGCGCACATATGGAGCTTATTGTCGCAAGAACTCAGTTCTCCGCACATTGCGCTGTTTGCACCTCTTCAGGGTGGAGCCGCCGACCGCATCTGGAAAGTTTATCTCTATAACTCATCTAGGGGAAAATGCGGGGCTGCTGTCCGTCCAGGATTAGGGTTAGGGTCCAAACATGCCATTTCTTTACGTGCGGAGCCGCGCTTCCGCGTGCTGGGCGGTGGTGAGCGGACTTTATCTGTTTACCACACAAAACTTTATCTAACCGAATAAACTGCCCAGTGGTATAAAGTTACATCAAACCGGACCCTTTAAAGACGTTTCTCCTGAACTTTAACTTTAGTTGAACAGCAGCAGAGTTAATGTTAAGTCTTACCTGAGCCATTTCGACTGGACAAAGTTTCCTTCCTGTCTCTGCGTTGTCCGTTGGGCGTCGGTTCTTCCAGTCATCTGGCAGCTTTCCTGGATCCTCCCTCAGCAGGAGAGGAGCCAGGAAGGAGGAGCTGAGAGCTGTCGCAATGCAAGAAATGTTCCAGCTTCCCATTTTACCTTCTGCTTCTTATTCAGCTGCGAATAAAACGTCTTGTTTATCATGGAGCCAACAGACTCCACATCTGGAAACCTCCGCCAAAGTCTGCTGATTTACCAAGGATCGAATTTCTTTCTTTCTTTCTTTCTTTCTTTCTCTTTCTTTCTTTCTTTCTTTCTTTCTTTCTTTCTTTCTTTCTTTCTTT
>JBBBVT010000017.1:26987181-27002014 GCA_037177035.1 Craterocephalus eyresii | reverse complement strand
AGATTAGGGAATTTGATGAAAAAGGCTGGCGCTGGCTGGCAACTTATCCAGAATTCTCTGGCGGGGAAAGAGTTAAAAAACTGCTGTGTGGAGTTTTTTGGCCGGTACCAGCCTACGACTGCAATCAGGAAAACAAACCAAAACCAAGCGCGTTTACCTATGCTGGAGTATAAACACAGAGGCGCATCATAGCCGCTGCAGGTCCCGTCATGCGAAGAGAACACGCAAGTATAAAACCAGCTTTAATTCTGAGTGACCTTTAGTGGATAAAACTGCAACCGAATGAATAAACGCAACAACAAACTGTTCATGAAAGAGTCATACCATGCAGTTTTAAAAGCATTTTAATGGCTTTTGCACATATGTAACAGAAAAGGGAAGAAGTCTACAGGTGCAGATCCAACTAGCAGTAATCCTGTCCACATCACATTAACTACTTCACGTAAACCCCCACCAATAAGTCCCCCCCACCCCCGTTATGGCATTGTTGGTTGTGCAATACAAAATAACTTGTTACTACATTTACAGTGAATGAACACTATATTTATAAAAATGTCAGGTTCTACAACAAAGAAAGACAAAGGAGTACAAGGCCAAACACACAGTAAAGAGTCTGCAAGTTATTTGAGATGGATAAGTGTTAGCCCAGGCTCACCAGCAGCTGTAGAACTAACACACCCACCACTCATGTTTGGGCTCATTCCTGTTGCTAGAGTTAGGGGTATCCACCCATTTTTCTCCAGCATCTATGGAAGTTCATTAATGACAGCAGGAAGAAAATACTAATCGTAAGATCAGACTCAAACCCTTCCTTTCCGAAGGAAAGGACATCCCTAACTAGGAAAGAAATCCTAGTTAGGGATGTCTTGCCGTCCCTTAGTGATACGATCATATGCTTAGTCTCTTAAGGGATGTCCCACGATCCACTTTGCTTCTCATCTCTCATGTAGAAACATATGAAAGTACTGCCATCATGAACAAATTTCTCCTCTCAGCAGATCTACTGGATCACATCTTATGTCTGTTGGTCTCTCTTTCTGTTCTCTCCATCCTGACCGGTGGAGACAGACGGTCGCCCTCTCTGAGCCAGGTTCTGCTGGAGGTTTTTCATCCTGTTAATATAGAGTTTTCCTCTCCACTGTGGCCTCCAGTAGCTCAGAATGGGGACTGGATGGAAGACTAGACTGGATGCAGTCTGTTGGTTTCTCTACACACGCTATTTGTTATGAAACGCTTGTATAAATCAATGTATGACCATCAGTTTGGCTTAAATGTCTATAAAGCATCTTAAGATGACATTGTTGTGAATTGGTGCTATGCAAATAAAGTTAAATTGATTTTAAAACCTGGCTGAAATCAAAACAAATTTTCTGGCATGGTGATCTCTAAATGTTTTCATTTGTAATTTTTTTTAATTTTTTAAATTTCAATCATTGATGGTTAAATACATGTAAGCCTTCATCTACCAGTCTGAAAATGGAGGTTTAGGTGGAATATTGGCAAAGCTAGATTTAGTTTGATTATGAAATTATTGATCACATTTAAGATGTGATGCTCTGGGTTGAAGTGGAGGATTTTTAGGGACCTGAGTATTAAAGTTAAGCACCACCTAATCGGATGATTATTCATGTATTTTTTATACAATGTTTATTTTCAACATAACCATCTAGCCATCAATTTCCCTAGAACGCTTATTCCAATTAAGGGTAGCTGGACCTAGAACCAGGAGCCTCATTTATCAACCGTTTGTACGCACAGAACTGTTCTTAAACTGTGCATATGAGCATTTGTCCGCAAACGATGGAATTTATCAACTTGTACTTGTGCGTAGAAAAGTGTGTAAATTTAAGCACAACTTTTTTCATGCGTACGTAAAAACCTAGCGGTAGAACAGGGAAACAGCATCAATTCTGCAGGTTCTGCTGCATCTGCCACTCATTCTTTGAAATATATTTAGAGAAGAATAATAATTCAATGAGTAATCTTAGAAAGAATAAACAGACATGGAGATGTTTTTAATCTTAGTGAAGGAACGAGTACCAGGTCAGAGCCCAGTATAGGCCCATTACTGATCTGACATTATATAGCCTATTTAAAATTCTGTGCTCTGCTGTGAGCTCATCAGATGATCATCTAATGTGATCTCAATGATTTCTGATCAGATGCAGCAGGAGATCCTGTCAGAGTTTTATGATGATCTGGGATCTGGGATACCTTAAATGGGGTGACAAAGCATTTTCTCTCTTTTTTAAAATGATAAAGATCTTCTCTTGATCCCGTACTAGCTAGGCTACTGCTCTCATTTTTCACTGCAGCGTTTATTTATCGTGCGTTATTTTCACGTTTCTTTTAATGAGATCTTCGGCAGAAATTCCTTCTCTCCCTCCCCCACTTAGAGGAGAAACAAGAGCAATTTCCGCGTGACTTCTAAAGGGAAGTGTCTATATATGGTTAAATGAGGGCGTTTCTGCATGCAAATGATCATGGTCAGGCATGAGCATGGCGATTTAGAACAGGTGGGATTTATCATCAGAAAGTACTTACAGCTGTGCTCACGGACGTTTGATAAATCTGTATTTTTTTGTAATTAGGCACATTCTAAATTTTAGTCCTACACACAAATTTGGAACCTTTTCTACACATGGTTCATGCATGAGGACCCAGGACATTTGGATAGGATCTATCGCAGGGTTAAAATAACTTTCAACAGAAGTATTAAACCAGATCTTAGTTTAGACTGGACTATTTGAACAAGAGAAAACAAAACTCTCTGCAGCACCCCATGGTGGAAAACTGCTGCATAACACCTTCTCAAGTTTGTAGGTTACTAAGGTGACAGTTGATTAGTCGGCCGGAAAATAAAGCACAGCAAGGACACCAGTGCTTTATGGAAAGTTCAGAGGTAGTCAAATTTAAGCAATGGAGAAAAAGCTAAAAATTGCAAAGCACTCTGGGGAAAGATTTGAACTTCTATCACTCTAATCAATCTAGTATGCCAATTATTCTGCAGACAACTGAATAAGCAGCATATTGGCTCAAAAGATAAGCCCAAACAAAGATGGTTAACCAAATGAGATTGATCACCAACTCATAAGTTAAAAATATTAGCTGATTTGTCTGGAACAGTTTTAGAATCACTTTTATTTGACCTGAATTATTTTAGATGAATTTTAACTAGTTATTTTAATTGATGAATATGAAGTGAGCACACTTTCCTGAATAAGGTTCTTTTTAGAAGTTGGCCAACATTGCATATTTTCAAGCTAGTCTAAAGGAGAAATATGAAGCAGGTACCTTATACTGTCATTAAAGAACTTCTGCATCTAAAAGACAAATAACTCTGCAGATTTCACTGTAAAGGCAGCAAAAGTCTGCAATATAAAAAGAAACTAAAGAATGGAAGCAATGGACCAAGCAACCAACCTTAATTCTGCAACATCTCTTAATCCTACAAATGCTTACTGTAACTGACTCTTCCACTTAACAGCAGTGTTCAGTCATTCTGCTTGTACAGAACATCTTCAAACTCATTGGAAATAATTAACCTTAGACACACTGTCAAGATAAATAAAACATCTTTCCAGATAACAAAAGGGCAACATTTCAGAAATATGAAGACAGTAAAGAAACTTTGCTGGATGCTTTGAAATGATAGTTATTAAACATTCCTATTTGTCTCAGTTATTTAGTCCTCCATCAAGTACCTCAACCGTCCCTTCATTGAAACTTTGTGTTGTCACAGAAAGAACCTTTTACCCAATGAAGCTCACCATAGTTGAGCTAATTAGCAAAAGCAATAAATGAAATTAAAGACATTTATTTTCTACAGTTATTCACAAGTTATACGTACAGTCCCAAGCACCACAGGTAAATGCTGCTGCTGCAGGAGTGAGACCACACCAGAGCTGAACAGACCATCATCATTTGATTCACCCTGCTTTCTTACACACAACTTACCAATAGAAAAGCAGAATTATTTAGTGCACAAAACTTTGTTGCTTTTTAATCTGAACTTTCAAAACACAAGCATGAACTTCATTGCCCTGAAGTTAAAGTGAAATTTCATAGGAATGGTTTCCCTGCAACAGAGGGATACACACCTTGCAAAGACAAAGCCTTGCAGAACAACAGGATGGATTTAAAGTGGATATAACCACAAGTTCCAAAAAAAACAAAGTCAGAAATAATTCAGGAGAATAAACCTGACCCACTAAAGACAAAATCAGACAAAAAGCTGGGAAAATGGGAGACAACAGAAATCTAAAACAAAGAATAGCTATAATAATAATAAAATTGAATCAGCTGGAAACTCCTCTACTTGTTGGTGTGTAGCAGCAAAATGCTGCTTCAAGCGTGCAGACCTCCTTCCTTTAGAATGGACACAGGAGGCAGGCTGGACTGTAGCTCTGAGCCCGCTGGACGGTTGATAGGCACAGGGAGGAGAGTTTTGGCTCGGAGCTTGCATGCTAGAGTCAAGCTTTGAGGGAAAGAGGAGCGAGAGAAAGAAAGAGGAGAATAGTGACTGTTTGGGACTGGATTTAACAGAGCAACTGTGCAGGTTCTATCTGCTGGAAACTGAAGGAATAGTTTGTTATGTGGTGTTAAAAACTGATTAAGGTTATTTTGAATAGAATAGAGGAGAAGTACTTAATTAATCCCGAACTGGGAAATTTAGGTTTAATCTAACATTTAATATAACATTATCTAGTAATATAAGACATAATGGCTTAGATTAAATGAATATAACTCCATTCTCAGCAGTTGTTCTACTTATTATTTGTTATGACTGTATCAGCTGCTATGAGTCAATTCTAAACCAATAATTTGGTTTGTTTATACAGACATCTTCAACAAATATTCAACCAAAGAACAACTGAAGATGAAGGCTGAACCCAAACAGCACCAGAGAGAAGAGGAGGCAGGGAAGAGGGGTGAAGGAGGAGCTTCTATTTCTTTTTGCTGAATAGACTGAAACGTTTCTCCTTGTCTTTTTCTCGTTTGCCGGGGCTTGACTCTGCTGCCGTGGCAACGGAGGCCGGTAGGGTCTGAGCGCGTGCATTCTGCAGGACGGGCGTGCTATGGCTGCTGGGCGTGACCTCTGACTTGTCACCTGACACGGCGACAGATATTGCTGAAATCCATGTGTTCATCTCCTCCTGCAGGACAAAGAAATAAAAGTCTTTGCTTTTCTTAGAAAGTGCAAAGAAAATAATTTATAAACTCACCTGTTGCTATCCACATATATCAAACACCTAATCGGCCAACTACATGCAGTAGATCAATGCATTTAGTCATGTAAATGCAGTCCAGTGTTTGACCTTTGACCAATAGGTGGCACTATACATGTTTTAGCACCCCAAGCTTGAAGATTCGCGATGGGAAATTAGATTAACTTGACTATATTGTATTTGATATCTAAAGATACATTTTCAAATTAGGAACAAAAAAAACTTATGAAAAAAAAAGAAAAGCATTATTAGATCTCCAAAATAAAACATAAAATAGAACAAATGTGCAAACATCACTGGAAGAAAAGTGAGTTCACAATTATTTTTCTGAATATAAAATCTGAAGGATTTTCATTTTGAATACTTACATCATCTTTGGCTTGGAAGAGATATTCATTCCCATCAGTAATCCTGAAAAGGTTAAAACACAGTGAAAACAAATCTTATATTTATTAATTGAAAATGTGAAACCCAAGTTGGTTACACCATGTAACAACTTGAATCATATTTAGGTGCAACACCCCCGATTGCTCAAAGACGGCCCAAAGAACCTCAAAGTCATTTTGAAGAACAGCATAAGTTGTCTTTGGAGGCTGGAAATTACTGTAATGCACAGTCTCAGCCCTGGGTGGATCATTGGCTCTTTAGGATGCTTTTTTTATCTTAATGTTGCTTTGTTATGTTGTGTAGTACTTTCTGTGAACGGTCATTGTCTTACAGCACTTCATAAATAAAGTTGAGTTGAGAAATCAAAGTCAATTCCATCTATAAGGGAAAGTAAAAGTTAGAAGGTGCAGAGCAACAAGCTGATTATTTACTGTGCTGCTGAGACGCAGAGTCCTCCAAGTTTATGAGGAAAATTATATATAACCAAAATAAATAATTAATTAATTAATTAAATAAATAAATAAAGCCTGCCATAGAAAAGGGCCGTGTTCTACTGCACCCGTTTCCATCTGAATCTTTAGAAGTTCTGCACCGGGAAAAAATTCACGTTGGAGTGCACTCCTTGTTTTATTTACATTAAAGCTGAACATGTAAAATATCCTCTCGGATGGAGACCACTGTACAACAGTTGCTGATGCAGCAACTGGTCCAGTTCAGCACATAAGAATCTCTCTGGAATCTAATTTGGCATATCAGCAAGTGATTGTGCCCCAGCAAATTATTATGGTCCCTAAAAACATGTTCTTTATTAGTTTTAAAATTTGAATAATACGCCATCAGCACCTGCAGTGTCTGCCTGGAGCATTACGCACGGAAGTGGCAGTGTTATTGTACAAAAAGCCCTATTATGCAGTTTAATTTTTTAATGTTTCTGTAGATGTGTGGTTCTGTAATGTAAGTTGTAGGGGTAGAAGGAGTCTGAGTAAAACCGCTGCTGTCTCGATGTAGCGGTGACGTCATAGGCAAGTCCCCGCCCCGGCAAGTCCCCGGTGCTGCTAGCTATTTAATTGTTAAAGGCTGCAGATAAATAACCAGCAAGAACACTGCTAGTTGTCCCAATAACGAGTCCTCACATGTGTGTGCAACAATGAAGAAAAAACACACACTCACTGACTCCCAAAGATCCGTTCATGTAACCTACTGGAACTGGAAATCTGTTTAAGATGGGAATACAAACCTGTTAAAGATACCACCTGGTCTCCTCCTTTCTCCACCGGCACATCAATCCCTACCTAATATTCTCCAGTTAAAATATCATCCTGGCCCAAGTAGTGTTTTGGCCGACACTCCAGGTTGAGAGTGGTGATAAACACGAACTGCGCCTTACAGAACTTAGCACCTAAGATACCTCTCCTACAGTTATGTTTGCAGCAGTCATACTGGCAAACTGATCTTGTCAATCATTGGACTAGGCTTCCAGGTTATAACACCACAGTTGAGGGTTCTGTCACTGTGACCATGCGTCCTGGCTACTTCATCACAGACATCTCTGGCTGAACTATCAGCATGTGTGTCTCAGATTTAAATCCCACCTGGGTCACTTTGTGACGATTTGACTGGGAGACAGTTGAATCACAGTCCTCTGAATTGAATCAACAAATCATTAATTATTAGGAGTCACCCCTAATGCCCACCAACCAGGTTTCAGCAAGATCACAGCACTGAGACTGCTCTAGTTCCGGTCTTTAATGACATCCGCTTGAACACATATACATTTCTGTAAACATTTCAGCCCTGGTCCTACTGGATATCAGTGCTGCATCTCACGCAGTCCACCATAACATTTTACTAGAGCCCATTTACAAAGATGTGAATGGTTGAGGACCAAAATACATTCAGGATCTTTTGGTTTGTTATGAGCCAACCGCATTCTTCAGATCATCAGGGTCAGGTGTACTTCTTGGTCCCAAAGACAAATAAAAGACCAAAACTTACCTAGCCTTCTGAAGCTTGCCTATTTATTTGTCACTCATTTATACACTGACTGTTTAAAAGTCATTCACATCATAATAAACATTTTGGTTTCTGCAGACAAAAAATAGTTTTCTTCATCTTGACACCTACTTAAGCTTGAAGACATGCTTCTTCTTCTTGTAATCCAGTGCCACCTCACACACAGCATCCTTTAAGCTGATGGGAATTTCACTGTGGTACGGAATTCCCTGACTGGCACTCTTCGGATCCTTGTAAAAACCCATCTCTTGATGGTTGATCACACAGTAGACATTGTGCCATGACCTGCCGAGAAGAGCAGAAGATCAGCTAACCTTCGGGAGGGGGGAGGGTAACTGTGACCTGTGTCTTACTTGATGCATGCGTGGCTTCCTCCCACAATTCAAAATCATACATGATGGGTTAATTGGTAACTCTAAATTGTCCCTAGGAGTGAGTGAGGGTGACCATGAATTGTCTCTTTGTGTTGGCCATGCAATGGACTGGCGACCTGCCTATTCTCTGCCTCTCGCATGCTGGGATAGGCTCCAGCTTCCCTGTGACCCTGAATTGGGTTAAGTGACATGGAAAATAAATGAAAAACTAAACGTACTGATATAAAAGAAGCTACAAGAAGGAAAAAAAGGTCTAAATAATAACAGAGAAAGTAAATAAACTTATATTCCTGCCTAAATTTTCATGTTTAATGAAATAAGTGTTTTGATAGGTTTAGAATTTCTAAATTTTTGTAATCATTCATACATTCTTAAAATTGAACATCATTATGAAGTACGGCTGGTCTGTCGCAGTTTTCTCCCAGTTTAATTTCATCATGTGCTACAGGCATTCTGGTCCCAATGATCTCCCAGGTTAACAATATCACATGTTTACAGTGTTTTACAGCAAATGAAAATTAGCATCTTGCATTTTTACTGTCATTCATATTCACTGTCCCATTTAAAAAGGTAAATAAATACATATATAGCTCCTACCTGCTCGATGCCTTCTTGTTGTGGCCCTCCCACTCATGTTTGCGGTGCAGGAAGCCTTCCAGCTGGGACGTTCGGGTGTTCAGTTGGCTTTTAGCTGGCAAGGTGGCTGCTTGGGTAGGTCTGCCCTTGTGTGATGCCCCAGGAGATCCTGAGGGACTGGGCTCTGATACTCCGTTCACCACTTCAGCTCCTTCAATGTTATCCTGGGACCAGACGAAAGGAGAGTCAGAGTACTGGGTGTGGATTCTGGACTCCTAAGCACGGTACACACTGTATGATTGGCAGCTGATCTTTACTCAGTTAAATCTCTACACTGAGCAGTCTAACAGTTCAAAATATCTCTTCTATCATGATCTTAGATCAACATTCCAGACTTCAATAACCTGCCAATAGGATCAAGCCATTTATTTTGTTTTAAATCAATTAATGGTAGACAAGCAAGCGGAAACAGTGACCTTCTTCATAAACATCATAATCATTCCCCAATCCACTAATTCTGAACCCTACTCTGCATCAATGGAACCGTTTGGGTCCATGTCACTCAATTAGTGGTTCCACATTTGTGCTGAAATCACCCAATCCTCTCTAACGGAGGAATCCATGCTGCCTCCATCCTTAAGACACTTAAACTCTTCATTCTTTGAAAAAAAACAACCTCTCTTTTCAAGTGGGCTTGAAGTTAAATAAGGGTTCATATGTTTTTCCTAGGCCGCCACCTTATCATGGTAGAGGGGTTTGTGTGTTCCAAGGATCCTAGCAGCTATTAGGACTATGGAGGCAGCTGACAGGTATCAGCAGGCTGAGCAGAGCACGGCTTCAGCGATCACTGAGGCAACATCTCAAGTGGAGTAGGGGTTCAGAGAGGCCATAGGGATACTTCCTATGGACAGGCAGACAGGGGTGGGGGTGGCTCCTCTCTTCAAGAAGGGGTTCTGGAGGTTGTACACCTGAAGCTTGCTCAGAAGGGGATTGATCAAAGACTATTCGATCCATCTGCCGGTTTCTTTATATCAGCTATTTGTTATGAATCGGCTTGTATATATTAATGTATGCCAATCAGATTGGCTTAAACTGATTGTCTGCGAAGCCCCTTGAGATGACATTGTTATAAACTGGTGCTATACAAATAAAGTTGGACTAAATTGAATTGTACATCAACTACAGGAGGTTCACACTCCTCTGGCCCCCTAGGAAGGTTTATTTGGCGGTCCTGGAGAAGGGGGTCTGTTAGATAATTGAGTGTCAGACTGAGGACCAGCAGTGTGGTTTTTGCCATGGGCCTGGAACAGTGGACCAGCTCTAAACCCTCTTTAGGGTCGTGGAGGAGGCATAGGAGTTCACCCAGTTTGTCAGCATGTACTTTGTGGACTTGGAAAAGGTGTTTGACCATGTACCCCAGGGACACCTGTGGGGGGTGCTCCGGGAGTATGGGGTGGCAGAACCTCTTGTACAAACTATCCATTCCCTGAAGGACCAGTGTCAGAGCGAGTTCCACAATACTGTGAGGGAAGGAGGGAGTGGGACATGTGGGATTATGTGTGATGCGGACTCTGCATAAGTCCGTCGTGGTGAAGGGGAAGTTCAGCCAGAAACTCAGGATGTACCAGTCCATCTAAGTTCCTACCCTCACCTACGGCCACAAGTTGTGGGTAGTGACCCAAAGAACCAGATGGCCAATCCATTCTACTGTAAAGCACTTTATGGTTTTTATGTGTGAAAGTGCTATATAAATAAAGTGTACTCCTTCCTTCCATTGGTGCCTGTGCCTTCATACTGTCTGCACACTTCATACCTGATACAGATGCCTGTAATCACACAGTGTGTAACTGCCTTTAAACAAACCTCTGGACTTTCTGTTCATGTTCAGTAGGTCTAAAGCACGTATCAAAACTACAGCATGCAGAGCAGAGAAAAATTACAAGGCTGTAAATCTGGGACACAGCATTAGGAAAACAAGCCATATATAATACCATTGATGAATATTTTCAAGAAAGTCTCTGAACATTCAGCTTCTTCCCAACCTTGGAACAAACAACTGTGATTGCAAACGTAAGGAATCAGGAACCCATCCTTCAAACCACTGTGAGCTGGTCTATTACAGATTGAAGCTTTTGGTTTTCAGCAGTATTGATTAGTAATATATATCCACAGCGCTCAGTTCAGTCATGCACCGATTGCACATTTTTAACATGCAAAATCACAAAAGCACCACTTCATATCACACAACATTGAGGTGAGTGGAAATAAAGGAGAGGGAAATAGAGAGAGAAAACAACACAATCTCAAACAATTATCCACAAAATTGCTTGGAATTCATTGTTGGCATCATTAATGGTGAGATTTTTCCACAGCACACCCACAGGATGCTCATTACCCTGTTACAGATCTCCTCAAAGGCCCGATGAACACGGGATGCTGTGTTTGAGAACAGGTCAAAGGTCCGACCAATCCTGGAAGTTTTAACTGTAGACTTGTGAGAGCTGGACCAATCCTGTAACTCTGAAGGAACTTAAGCAATTGGGAACATTCACAGCTCTGCTCATGCTCCCTGAATCAGGACATTTCTGTGATTTTCTTTGTCAAATACTTCAGATGTCTTGATTGACCTTTTACAAGGTGGACTGATCCCAGAAAATCAGTTTGAACAAAACTTTAGAAGCATTCGAGCTCTTGCCGGACTTTGGCAGCTACCCCAATCACAGTGGTGATCAATTTTCTTTTAAAACATGGTTACTAAAGTGAGCTAGTGATCCATTGTAAAATGTTGTCTTTCAACATTAAAAAACAAAGAATTTTAATCTTCCTGAGTTGCTTGCCTGATGAATGTTCAAGGCAATGAAAACATTGAATCTATGGCCTAGAAAGCAAACTGGTAGAAAACATGGGAAGAAAAAATGTTAATGATGACAAAGTGAAACACAAAATGAATGATGTTGTAACAAGATAACAGAGACAAACCAGGAAGGGTCAGAGTGCACTGGCTGATTCTGACTGGATTTATTGGGAATGGGTTAGTTTGGGATCCACTGAAGGAATAATCAACATGCAATAGAAACACTGAAAACAAATAAAGGAATGATGACAGTAAACAATGAAAACATCAAACTACTAAAACTGATAATGATAAAGGGAGAAGCCAAAACACACACGGGGGATCTAAATGAATGGAAACCACATTTTTTCTTTCATATGTGGAATGATTCACAGTGACAGCATGTAGGAATGACATGTTGGGATTTACACAAATCAAATGACATAACTGTTCTTAATATGATAACGTAACATCATGTATGTTAAGTGATGACATGTATGTGACGCTAGTTTTGATGAATAATGTAAAACAGATGTAGGAATTCATATCAGATTATCTAAAAGACTGATGGTGGAAAGAATCGTCAAAAATTGTGCATATTGACTGATTTATTGATATGATGCAACAGATCCTTCTTAACTTCTGATCTCATGCCAGTTAAAGTTTTTCGAATTTTTTAGACTGTTTTAGACTAGAACGATGAATTGCCGTGAAAATAATGACAATAATGGTGATTTTGAAACAAAGTTTGTTAATAACAGAAATGTGATATTTTTAGTTTAAAGAAAAAGCATCACTTATTGCTTTTGCTTTAATAAAACTATTTCCATTTCATATTAAGATTGTAATTCAGTGGAAAAAAAAACAATATTCCAAATGTGAGCATTGTTTTATTAATACTACTAATATTGTGATTCAGATGATAACTATGAAACACAAATATTTAGAAATGTTCTTAATATTAGAAATATGTGTTATGGGTATGTTGTCACTGATGTCAGAAGCTGTGAGTTGCATGTGAGTCACCCTATATTTTAGTTTTTTTCATGTTAAAGGGACTAAGGGTAGGATTTGTAACAGAATAAACATGTATGTTCATTTTATTTTATGGGCGATGAAGCATTAAATACCAAAAGTAGAGAGGCCACCCACACATTACTCCATTGAATTGTACAGGCTGTGCTGCATAATGCGCTGTGATTTGGGGTCTGAATTTCCATGCAGTCATACACATGTGACGACATTGACACTGCATACGTGTCCTCAACAGTTCTGATACAGGAAGAACATAGCTGCAGTTTATCAGTGGCATCTCGTGAGTCCAAACAAAAATATTATAGAAGCTGGACGGCCAACCAAATATTCATCATATATGCTTTGGACTCAAGGAGGCAGCTTCAGCTTTATTTGGGCATGGGTAAGAAAACATAAGTTGTGTTACTTCTTGATATCAAAAACAACATCAATAGAGTGGCAAATTAAACTTGAACATTTGACTAATGGAAATGCAACTTCCTTTACATAATGACTCAAATTTCTGAATGAATACGGTAATCTTGTCAAAGAAATTTACTAAAATAAACATTGTTCCTTCGTCGCTCCACATGGTGCTTGCTATCATAAAAAATGCGCAGTGGTCTTGCAGTAAACCATGATGAATTAAACAGCATTACAGTGTCGCCGGTGCAAAGTTGTGAATATGGACAGTTCGTGACGAGTTTGTACGTGCTCCTGTGTCGGCTGGACTGGTGCCTGCAGTTACCTGTCACAATCGTGGCATCACTAGGTGAGTCTCATTTCTTAATCCTGTCCCTAGTTCTTTTGAATCATCGTTAATTGTGTCGTCATGGAACTTTTATGGCAAAGCCTTTAAAAATTAACGGCACAATTTTTCAGTTTTTTTGTCTGAAATGTTCTCCGGTGTTGTGTGTGTATTGGGAAGGGTGGGGGGTGTCTTTGGTGTTGAGGGGGGCATGTCTTGTCGTAGGTTTTGCAAGGGGGTATGGCTTGTCTCAGGTGTTCATATTCCATAGTGCGAGTTTGTAAATGACGACATAAATGAGCAGAAACATGAGCAGCTGAGGGGAGAGGATGACGGGAGTGTCGAGCTGAGAGAGGAGGGAAAAAGGGAGAAAAAATTAAGTGATGGATGGAATAAACTAAAGAAAAAGATGTTGTTTAAATTGTAAACAGGATATTCTGTGGTCCCATATTTATACAGTCACACTCATTCCAACTGAAAATGTGCACATAACCTTTTGTTTTGGTTGTTTCATACTGAAAGAATAATTATTATTGTTCTACAGCATCTTTAAATTAGTTTTTCATTTAATATAAATGCACATAATTGAGTGCTAGAACAATTTAAAATGTCAAAATGTTAGGAATGCAATGTGGGTAGACAAAGTACCAAAAAAAAAAAAAACCTGGACTTACTTGAGAGTAAATCTGTTCCTTTGCTCCAAAACAAAAGCACAATTCTTAAAAAACTGTGAAAATTCACCTGAATCTCCTGACTTCCAACACAGCACTAGCAGTTTTACTTATTTCAGACTGGATCCAATGTGAAGTATTTAATCAGATTTAACATCATCAAACAAAAAGTAAAAATCTGCTGCTCTGCCTCGTGAAGCTTATTAAAGTTACATTATATCAGAGAACACTACTGAAATCTACTTTTACTGAACATAGATGCCACATGGGAGCTGTTTTTATAGAACTGCTGTGATTCAATTAAACATAAAGCTATTGTGAAATCTTGGTCAAACTGTAATTTCATGTGAATTTAGTGAGAACTAGTGCTCTCTTGCAATCTGTAGTGTGCCCCCTGTTGCATGGTTATTTAAAGACCTCCCATTGGAAATATTATCGCAACATACATTATCATAATTCAGACACACTGAAATACAAACTTATTATACTTGTAAAATAAGAAAACAGTGAAGGGGATGAGTAAACAAAGCAAGAGATGCATGGATAACATCATTGTTTTGATGTGTATGGTTGCGTTTGAAGTGAAGACATGATGCAGGTGTCAAGGTGCAGCAGCTGTCCTGCGACTCTGCAGGGTGCTACTGTATTTCTGGTAAGCAGCAGAGCGGTAACTAACCCTGGGAGACTCCTGTTCAGATGGCAGCCCGTTCTGAGACACTGGCTCGCCCTCCCTGCACACACAAACCAATATACACCATTACACACATTATTTGAACAATATTATTCTGAAAGAAAGTTTCAGTTCTCTGTTTTGAAAGTTAGTGAGGTGATGGTTGAGATTTATTTCTAAACAATAAATACTTCTACTTTTTTCCTCACCATAATAAAGCATCTGAGGCCATAAAGTTTGTGAAAAAAAACAGCAATAGTTTTTTTTTAACAGTTTTGACATTTTATAAAGGAAATGACTTAATAATAATATTGTTATC
>JBBBVT010000017.1:26943885-26958895 GCA_037177035.1 Craterocephalus eyresii | reverse complement strand
TGAACGCGTTTTATTTAGGTGGAAATTCTTTCCATAATTTTATTATGTTCAGTGGACAAGTTGTTTTTTTGAGTGTACCTGTGTCACAACCTGTCTCACCCTCCCTCTAATCCTCCCTCCCCTATCCATCTCACCCTCTGTCCCACTACCATTCCCACCATCCCTCCATCTAATCCTTTGGCTGACTATCCATCTGGCCACACACCCCCCCCTGTCCATCCTATTCTCCAGCCCTCACCTGTCAGGGTGTTCGGCAGCTACCAGGCCCCGACTGGTGCTGGACAGCTGGTGGACAGCGTTGGCGTAGTCCTCCACCACCTGTTCCAGGATCTGATGCTTCTTCAGCATGGCCACTGAGCTTTGCTCGTCCTGGAGAGAAGCACCGAAGAGGAAATGATGAAAAAACTACAAAGAATGAAAGTTAATCCAAAAATCCTCTGAATGCTGATGCAGTTCATCAAGAAAAAGATCTTAAAGTGATAGAAAAACTGAATTTCAAATTAAATTTAAAATCAGATTTAGCAGATAATATACTGAAACCGTGCAGCTTTTATATCATTATTTCTTTCAACATGTTGACTGATCCTGATTATTTTTTTTCATCTTAAAATCTGTTTTTTTAAATAATTTCTTTAGCAGTGGTTAAATCTTTGTCTCCTCATCACACAAATATAACAGCCACTTTGAACCCACCCGGTCCTCTTCCTCATCCTTCTCTTCGGCTTCTTCCCTGCTTGTCCTCCTACCCTAACTCCTCTCAGCCCCAACCCCAACCCCTTCCTCACCTTGGCCTTCTCCTCAGACATCATGTAGAGCTCCTGCTCGCTCATCCAAGCCTCGGCCTCGGCAGCATCAAAGTAATACTGCTGGGCCTTGTGGGCCTCACTGAGTCGGCTGTGCCGTTTCTCCGTCTCCTTCTTGATTTTGTCCCACAGCGACTGGAGGTCGGCAAGCCGGTGGCGGATCAACTCGGCCGTAGGGTTGCCCTCCCTCAAGATGTATTGGCTGCGATCAAAGATGTCATCATAGCGAGGCTGGTGTCCCTGGATTTCTTTCTGCAGGGTCTGTGGACATCATGGGGGATGTCATCGGACTTCCTAACCCTTTATCCAGATTTAATGGGAGGACCTTGTAGGAAATATACCTGGTTCTTCTTGATGAGCAGCTGGACAGTCTGCAGGTTGTGTCCGTGGTCGGTGGACGTGGCCAGAGGCATCCTCTCCTCCACCCACAGCTGGAGACATCGTGTTTGTTAAATATTTTATAGCCCTGCTGTTTACTGAAAGTCTGAAAAGTCCTCTTTAGAAAAATTGTCTCATTTTCTGAGGAACAAGCTGATGATATACTCACAATTTCGTCCTCCACGTCCCGGTTGAACTGATAGATCTCCCGTGAAGCCATCAGATTTTCTCGTCTCTTCTTTAGAGGTGCCTGAAGCGCCTGGAATTTTCTCTCTACGCCGATTCTCTGGCCATCCACCTCCTCTGAACCTTTCCCCTCTTGGCTGAGAGCCTGAGACTGACTTTGCAGCTCCTCCACTTCCTTCTGACGCACCTCCACCTGGCTCTCGAGCATCTGGAGAAGGGCAGGAAACTGGTTAGGGCTAAGGATGAGACGGGTTGATGAAGGAGACGGGTTAAGACTAGGGCTAAGACATGTTAGGACTAGGGAATGAGACAAGTGGATTCTGGGGACGGGTTAGGAATAGTGGTGAGACAAGTTAGGACACCTGCTGCTTCTTCAGCAGGATATTGACAGAGGTCAGGTCTTTGCCATAGTCATCTGACTGCAGCTGCCCGTCCAGGCCGACGAGCCATTTGTCGAGGTCGGCGCAGCTCTGCGTGAAGAGTTCAGCCTTGTTGGCGTCAAACAGGCACTTCGCTTTGGTCTGAGTTGTGCACTCCAAGTCCTCCCACATCGTCTTCAGAGATGCTAGCTTCTCTTTCACCATTGCTTCCGTGTCTGGTTTCTCTGCCATCAGCATCTGGCCATCCTGAAACAAGAGCAGAATTTAACCAGAAATCAAGGAGTATCTGGGTTTTGATTTCTCCCCTCTGTACCTTATTGATCTTGTCCAGCCACTCCTTGTTGGACTGCAGCTCAGCCATGAAGGCCTGGTGTTTCAGCCACTTGCTGTGGAGGTTCCTGGCCTCGTCATAAGACATGTCCTGAGCAGTCAGCATCTTTTCGTTGATCCACAGGGTCAGCTAAGGAGACAAAGCCATTAAAAGAGTAATGAAGGACTGGATTCTGTATTCTGAATTGCTCCGGTTTTGGTGCCGTTATTTACCTCCTGGCAGTCCTGCAGGAACCTCTGCAGGTCTCTGTTGTCCTTCAGCCTCATCAGAAGGTCAGTGGCAGCCTGTCGGTTCTTCTTATGTCTGCAGGAACAAAAGCAGTTGAGCTCAGAAATCTGTCTCACTTTTTGCAGAAAACATCAAATCTCTCAGAATTTATTCAAATACTTTTAACTGGAACCACCTCTTTCTTCCTCTAAGAATAAATAAATCTGAAGTTTCATGCGCACGGATTAAACTCAGGTTCATTTACAGAAAAAATTAATGAGATTAGATTAGATTAAAATTAGATTAAAACAAAGACTGACACCGTCTGAACATCAAATACAGCCAACAACACATCCATCACCTCTGGTCGATAGAGTCCACCTTCTCCTGTATGCGGTCAGAGCTCAGGTTGCCATCAGCAACCAGGCAGCGGCCGGTTTCGACTATACTGCTGATCTTCTCTTCATTGGCGTCCATGGTGGTCATGAAGTCCTCCTGCTTCTTGATGGCGGCCTCTGCAGCCTCCAGAGTGCTGGGCATCTCAGTGTGAGCCAGAACATACTCCTGGTCAGAAACACGAGAGTTCAAATCTGAAGCTGTAGTTCCAAACTTGGTGTGTTTGATCCAAGTAAATATATGAGTGCAAAGATGTCTCTGAACGTGGGAAATTTTCTGAACTGAAACTCAGAGGTTGAGTCAGGTTCATTTCTAAATTAAAGAAAGTTCGGCCCCTTGTCCTCTTATATCTATCCTCACGCCAAAACTCTAAAAGTCACCATTGACAGTGCACTAAAACTGGATACTCAAGTGAATTCTGTTGTGAAAAATATCTTCTTTCAGTTATAAACTCTACATAAGCTCAAGCCGTACCTGTCCAGACAAGACCTTGAAAAGACAGTCTGCTGATCATGTCTCATCTGGACTACTGCAACTGCCTCTACCAAGGTCTAAATAAGCACTCCCTCCACCGTCTTCAGGCAGCCCAAAATGCTGCGGCTCGCATGCTTACAGGTGAACGTTGATGTGTTCACATCTCACCCATTGAGGATCAGATTCACTGGCTTCCTGTTATTTCCAGAATTAAATTTAAAATCCTGCTTCTGGTTTTTAAGGCCCTCCATGGCTTCTCACCCCCCTACCTTTTCCAGTTGTGCACCTCCCAGATCTCAGAGATCTTCCTCCTCACATCTCCTGGACGTCCCCAGGTTAAAATGTCAGTCAAAGGGTGGCAGAGCTTTTTCTGTTGCCACCTCACGACTCTGAATCGCCCTCCCACTGGGCATCAGGGCCGCTTAAAACCTCTCTTTACTCAGGCCCGCCCTTGACACTGACTCCGCTCCCCTTTCTCTCTACCCCCCATGTTATCATTTTTTATATCACGTTCTTAGCCTTTTACTATATATAGTTACTTTATATATAGTCCTTTATCACGGCTGTGTCTTTGATTTTTCAGAAGAGATGGATCTGATGAAGAGGATGACCCAGTACTAGATGATCTGATGAAGAGGAATGGTTAATTCCCCTAACCCCTAACCCTTCACATCCCTGATAGGCACATCAGGAGGCAATGTAGGGTTCAGTGTCTTGCCCAAGGGCAATTCGACATGTAGCGGACAGGAATAGAACCGCCTACCTCCTGTTTAGACACAGAACACGGTACTACATGTTCTGATGAAGAAGAAGTTACGGTACTAGATATTTTGAGCGATTTTCTCTCTGGATGGATGGAAGGATGAAAATCCAGATTGGTGGAAGAATGAAGGAGAGATTTTCTGTCCGAACTGCTGTTGCTGATGTGTGCTCCAGGGGTGATGATGGGCACGGGCTCACCTGGTTATTGAGGAAGGCCTCGGCCTGCTTGGTGTCTCGGAGGAAGAGCTGGTAGGCATGAGACTGGGTCAGCAGGTTCTGACGATTCTCCCACATTTTGTGCAGCTCGTTCCAGCCAGTATCAAGCGCCTGAAGCCTCTGACGTAGGAACATGTACTGAGCATCAGTCTGGCCCTGTGTCACCATATCACCCATGTCCCTCATCTTCTGGTAGTCCTCCTCGTAGTTGCGGATCTCGTTCTTGATTCCCTCGTGCTGGGCCAGCAACTTCTCGGCCTCCGCCAGCGCGTTTGGCATGTCCTCGGAGGCAATGAGCGTCTGCGTCCGTGACAGCCATGACTGGAAGTCATCCACGTCGCGCAGGAACTGCTGAAGCTTACTAGCCTCGCCCAGGGACTCCTCCCGGGTCTTCAAGGTGTCCTATTTCCAGAGAACAGAGGATGAATGAAACAACTGAAGAGAGTCCAATATCTATAAAACTTTTCTGTCTGTAGAACTAAACCTCATCAAACCTTCATCTCATCCCAGACCCCTGTGATCTCAGCCAGACGCCCTTTGATGGCATCAGATTTTTCTGGATGTTCAGAGGCTAAGCGGTCCGCCTCTGTTCCCAGATCTCCAAGCTTGTCTTCAATGGCCACCAGATCACGCTCCATTCCAGTCAGTTTCCTTTGCAGAGCCATGACGCCAGCCAGATCATTTCCCAGCTCCTGGGTCGACTCAATCACCTGCAGGACGCAGAAATGATGATTCAGAAATCTTCATCTCAACACACTCAACTGCAACAGTATGAAGAATGTGGGAAGTTTCTGATCCAAGAAAACGTCTGATCTGAGATCTGAAGCAGACCTTGGTCTTTTCCTTGATCCAGGACTTGGTCTCGTTACACTCCAGATGGTAATTCTGAACTCCAAGAGCGGAGTTCAGGTTCTCTTTCTTCTGGTCCACCAGGTCTCTGAACTGACTCCACCTGAATGGAGGGACAGTAGAAGTCTGAGCTGGTTCTCAGACTGTTTTATCTTAATTTTCTTTATGTTAACTTTTTTACCCACCGATTTTGACGAGACCGATTTGTCTCAAGATACCATTAAACAATATCTGCTGCTGATTTAGTTCCAGTCCAATCTGTACTAATCTCAGTTTAAAACCAAGTAAACGTGTGCTCAGCTACCTGACTGTTGTTTTTTTAGTTATTTACTTTAATCCGTTAAGCCTGGTAGTTCCTACACAACGTGGCATGAGATCAGCATCCAGACTCTTCTCCTCTGTTGTCCCTCGATGGTGGAACGAGCTACCAAACTCTGATCCTCAGAGTCTGTTTCTACCTTTAAGAGCAAACTTAAGACTCGTCTCTTTGAAGATCTTTTTCACACTTAAAGTGTCAACCTGTAACTGCTCCATGCACTTACCATACCATGGTTCTACGATAGCAAATTATGCATTTTTATGTGATATTTACATAGGACTTGTTGGAGACTTGTGTACTCACACACCACATACCATACTTACACACAAAAAAAAAAGCACATATCACGTTCTTAGCACTTGACATAACTACATCGATGACCAGCAGTCCACCTGTTAATGCTGTATCCAACTCTTTGAATTTATGCTTGTGCTGTTCTCTAAAATGTAAGTCACTTTGGATAAAAGCGTCTGCTAAATGACGGTAGTAATCTGAATAAAACAGAGCTGTTGAGTCTTCTTGCAGTCTGTTTCAACCCTCATTCTGTCAGACAGCTAAAACCTGGTGTCACGGTCTGATAGTCTGGAGAAGACTGGGAACTGGTCTGATTACCTGGTGTTGAGTTTGTCCTGCTGAGCTTTGATCTCCTTCTCACTGGGATGCCCGCTGTGGATCAGCTGCCTTGCAACCTGGTTCACCACGGCAACCCGGGAGGCCTGGCTGTTCATTTCTGGCTCCAGACTCTCGAAGCTGGACAGAGAATGTGAGGGGGGAACCGTCAGGAACAAACATGATATGTACTTTTTCCACGTCTCTGCTTTGGGATTACTGCAGATGCCTCCTGCACCCACATATCTGAATCTGAGCAACATTTGAACCTAAAACCAGATTCCTGAGTCTGCAATGGGCTTTGACCCCTTAAACCAGAACCATGACAAATCTCTTAGGGCTGGGATAGTTGATGTCAATTACACATATAAATCATGATTCTCATGTGTTCGTTGCATATGTTTGACACATAGGCCGCTCACAATGATGCGTTAAACTGAGGCTTAAATAAATATCACCATTTTCTACAACTCATGACAATAGATCATGCAATTGAAAAGCCCGATAAATGAACATAACTAGTAAAAGCACTGTGTCCATCTCTCTAGACAATATTTCCTGCCTGCTTGTTTATATATGCTCTCAGTCACTGAGCCTCCTCTTGTCACTGTGCGAAACCTCATCAACATGTCTCCGTAGATCATCGCGTTGTCTGACCCTACAGCAGAGGTGTCCAACTCCGGTCCCCGAGGGCCACAATCCCACAGGTTTTCCATGTATCCATGCTCAAACACACCTGACTTGAATTATTTAATCATTATGCAGAACTTAATATGCTGCTGGATCCATTAAATTAGATTCAGGTGTGTTGAAATGGGACATATTGAGAACCTGCAGGACACCGACCCTCGAGGACTGACTTCGGACACCCCAGCCCTACACGAACCAGGATCCAGCTTCTACAGGAACCAGGATCCAGGCCTGGAAGATAAACTCTTTTTGACAGGACTGTGATGTCTGGTTCTCACCGGTGCTGGACCACCTCCAGGTCCTCCAGTTTCTCCGGGATCTCCATGCTGTTGAGCCACAGCTCCTTCTCATCAATCCACAACTGACAGGCGCTGGCTTCACTCAGCAGCTTGTAGAGCGCCAGCGCATCCTGCAGCGCCTGCTTCCTGAGTCGGGTCAGCTCCGCCACCTCTTTGTACCGCTCCTCGATGCCTGCCAGCCGGTTCTGAACCTGTACACAGAGACCCTGAGCTGTGAGATTTGGCGATGTGCCACCCTGCAGTGGTGGTTTGCGTCATTGGAGTTCTACCTCTTCAGAGTTGGTCTTTTCGGGGGGCAGCATTCTTGACTGTTCATGCAGAGCCTCAATGACGGGTCGGTAGCTGCCGATCTCTTCGGCGACATCTTTGTGTTTCTTTACCAGAGCCTGTGTAGAGAACTCGTCGTGGCCAACATCTACGCTGGACACGATCCGTAAAACGTCTAGCATCCAGGTGTCAACATCATCTGCGTCAGCCTGCGCAAAGATAAATCATATGGAACAGTATTTCACACATCCTGGTTTTCCAGGTTTTTGGATGCTGAATAAGCAGGATCAGACGGGAAAGCCTGAGAACCTGGAACTGGTGCTGGTTGCAGGCCTCCTGCAGACGAGCTTTCCGTACAGCGGAAAGATGCTCCAGAGCTGCCCACTGCTCCTGTAACAGACAGGAGAAAACCACATGTTGTCACAACAAACAGACCTCTGACATCACTACCCTTGGTGTACCTGGATGTCCTGAACTCGCTCCTTGATCTTGTCGGCTCCAAAGTGGTTGTCAGCCACCAGCTCCTCGCCCTGTTTAATGGTTTGCTGGAGGTGGGTGGCTCGCCCAGTCATCTCATCCTCAAAGGCTTTGTGATGACTGAGCAGCCGCAAGGCGCCGGTCAGATCCTTCCCATAATCCTCGGAGGAGAGGATCTGCTCCTTCTCCCTGATCCATCCCTCCTACGAACCACAAACCATCAGACCACAGGTTAGTCATGAGGAACACTTCAATTAGATCAATCATTGCTGATCACTTCAATACATCAATCATTTAATCAATCAAGGCTGCGAAAACAAAATGGCGTCATTTAGTTCTCGCTGGACGTGGTAAGACATATCATGACACATCGAGCTCGCTGAACTTTTTTCTCGAGGGGATCCAAGAAGTGTTGAGTAATTGGTGGGACATGTGCAGTGGGCGTAGATAATGCGTTAAAAGCATGAAGGGGGACGTAGTGACTTCTGCATTTTTACTGTTACAATGATGAATGAACAGCTTTAACTAACAGTTGATGGAGGTGGTGAGAAAGTACAAAAATGTATCCAACACACGGTAAATAAAAATATGGATACAGCCACGTGCACAATCCTGCACCGTCACCGACCAATTTTCACGTGAAATAAATAACAATGGAGTCGATCAGCTCACTGCACATAGAGACAAAGACAAGCCCCCCCAGTAACCCCCGCCTCATCTCGCACACTGCTTCTCGGGGAGGATGAAATACTGAAAAATATTTTTTTTCTCGTCTCGGTCTTGCAGCCCCGAGAACAAGAACAAATTTCTTGCTTCTCGTGGAGGATGGAACAAGCCTCAATCAGCAACCTTTGGACAGGGGATTGTAAGGGGCCCTCATCTCTGGGTTAGACCCCCTCCAGAGTTTTGTCTGATCAGAGCTCTGAAGAGTTTCTTCAAAATAAATTATAAACTGTTTTATTTTTACTTTTACTTATTTACTTTTTATTTTATTATTTTTCCAAATGACCCAGACTCCCTACTGTTTTTCCTCAACACTATTGATGATGATACAGCTTAGGATAATGTCTGAATGTATTTTGATCGTGTGTAGAACATTTGTTTGATAAATGGAGAAATAAATTTGCTTCAAATTTGTATTCCAAATCTTAGGGGGGGGGAGGTCGGAACCTGTGGGTGGAGCTAAGAGGGGAGCTGGGGGGTTGCTGAGTATCCTGTAGAATAAGGAGGAGGAGAACCTCTTCAGCCATTTCCCAGAAGAACTTCCAGAGGCGGCGGGACTCCTCGAGGCGAGCTCGCCGTTCAGCCGCCAATTGGTTCAGCTCTTGATAGCAGAACTCGAGGTGAGCGACCCGGTCCTTGATGATCTGAGGGTCGCAGGGTTTATAACCTGTGGAAGAGGATGATGATGAAGAGGATGAGACAGGAGGAGGATGGGAATGTCTGAAAATAAGAAAAAACTAAAGCCAAGTATTGAAGTCTGACGCACTTTCCGTGTCGTTAGCAAACTTATGAGCGTTGCTGTTGACCATGCGGACCCGGTCGGCCCGGATGCCAATGTCAGCCTCCACCAGTGCGTGCTTCTGCAGCAGATCTTCCACCCCCAGGAGGTGCTTCCCATAATCCTGAGACAGCAGCAGCATCTGCAGGACAGTCAGCATCAGCATCATTATCCAGATGGTACCAGAGCCTGCCAATCCTGAACCAGCTGATGGAGGATTTTTTTTTTTTAAATCACAGTGAACAATCTCCTGGTGAATCAGATGCTTGTTCATCTAGAGCAGGGGTAGGGAACCTTGGCCCTCTTCCTGCAAGTTTTAATCCGTCCCAGCACCAACATGTCTGATTCAAATGAATTACTGTGTGATTTGATGTTGGATTTCTTTGATTTGAATCAGGTGTGTTGGAACAGGGTTGGATGGAAAGCATGCAGGAATGCAGCCCTTGAGGACCAGGGTTCCTCATCCCTGGTCTGCATACAGACTATGAAGACGGTTTAGGTTCAGAAGTTTATCTGATCCTCACTCCTGAGAATGCAATCAGACTGTAACATGATCATATTTTATCAGTGTTCAAACTTTGCATAAAAACAAGTGAATGACAGGTCACACATTATAAAAGCTGTGGCTTGTTGGCCACCTCGTCCTCAGACCTTCATCTCATCCATCCAGTCCATGATATAGAGCATCTCCTGGAAGACCCTCTGCAGGTTCAGGTTCTGCTCCAACCGGTGCCGGCGGGCCTTAAGCAGATCCAGCAGGTACTCCCACAGTCGGATGACATTGTCCTTCCTGGCCGTAATGCGCTTGATGTCATGGTAACTCTCCGCCTCCAGTTCCTTCGCCACAGCAACCACCGCCTGCACCAGTGAGAAGAGGAGAAGGCTTCTGATGTGTTTCTGATGCTGGAGCTGGTTCCATAAGTATCATTAGCGGGGTCAGAAACATGATACTTGCGGAACCATTAATAATCAATAATTATTGATCAGTAACTAATAATCAGTGATGAGTTGCAGCAGACTGACTGACCTGAACTCGCTCCTCATAAGCTGCAATGTCCGTTTCTATGGCTTCATGTTTCTTAGTAGCTGCTTCTACAGCCTGGAGGTCGAAGCCAAAGTTGTCCTGGACAAAGGAAGGAGACAAGGACAGGGCATGAGACAACTCGGACTCCATTTTATTTATATAGCACTTCAAAAACAACAGTTGACCAAAGAGCTTCACATCAAGGTTAAAAACATACCAAAATAAAATCAACAAAACAATAAAACAGACAGATAAATAAATACTCTCCAGACACTCCAGCAGGCCAAAGCTAGCAGACAATGCAGCTGCCCTCCCCAAATTTAGCTCTATACAACAAGTGCAAAGTTTGAGCCGGATCATTGAAGAACATAAGAATCTGTCTTCTTAAAGATTGCATGTGCTGCAGTTTGGGATCTTTACAGATGAGGCCAATACTCCTAAAAGCGCTTGCAAGCTTTCCAAACCTGTGCAACTCGTTGGAACTATGTAAATTCCCTGTCTGATTGTGGTTGGAGGCATCTCAGAGGACACCATCCCTTCGACTTAAACCGTATAAACCAGGTTTTATCTGTTTTGGGCCAATCTTCAGACAAAAAACAAGGAAATAAGAAGTCCACTTATAGATCAAGCATGAAACGGAAGAAAAAAAAGAGAAAAAAAGTAGCCAAAACAAAGGAAGTAAGAAGCCTAAGAAGAGATTTTTATAGCTTCACATCTGCATAAACCCATTTATATCTTTTATGACTGTGTGGAAGCAGAACTCCAGCCTCAGTCTAGCTTAAATGTTACCCTTCCAAAAAAAGTTTATAAAAGGAAAGTCCACTGTTGACGCTGCCCTTGGTTTATCCATCCACGCATCAGACACGCACAATTGATTCAAGTTGATTGTCCTCACACACACACAGTGCACAAAGCCTGTTTTACAAGTTCATGTAAGCAATAGTTTTTGTTTTCCTCAGAGGTCAGGAGTGGACCCTCCAGATTCAGGAATATAGAACATAGACATTACTGAGGAAAAGCATCTGTTAGGTCAGGACTGATTTTATTTTTGCCAAATCTCTTGTGGAGCAGATTTTCTCTGTCAGAGTTTTTGTCGCCAATTCTATACCTTCTGAATTAGACGGACAGAACTTTGTTTTGCCAGCACAGAACACACGGCCGGAGCATTAGTGAGCTCAGGCTTTGGCACTTCAATCAACTGTTTTAAAGCAACGTTTTCTCATGTAATTCTTTTCTAAGGCCAAGACCAGGACTTTGACTAATATCAAGCCTTACACAACATATAATATACATATTATACATATCGTGGCTCCTTCAAGAGCCACTGCAGAGAGTTATTGCTCAGTTTTCTTTCCCAGTCAAAACATCCCCATGATTTAAAAACACCCTGATAAAATGGAGGTAAGAAAAGTAAAATCAGTTAAAAGCACACTGTCTCTGCTGTGGAGCCATTGTTTCTTTTATTTATCATGCATCAGTTTTCCGTTGTTGACATTTTTAAAAAAAGTTCTCTGGCCGTAGATAATCTTACTGCTGCTGGGAAACTACAAAAATGGCTGAAAGGGGTGGAATCGAACCGAGTAGAACGCTCTGTGACCTGGAAGGGGGCGATTTCAAATCAAAGGACTGCAGTTCTACTTTATGTAAACCATAAATGAATGATTCACATGTGAAAATTAGTGATTTAAAAGTATATGTTTACTTTAAAACCACCACTGTCCCTCTGTAGGACATCTGAGAATGAAACAATTTTTACTTTGCCAGCTTCATGTCAACTTTTTAAACTTTTTAAATATTTTCCCAGTATTTCTTTCCAAATTTTTTGTGCCCAAATAAATACCAAGATATTTAAAACCATCAGTTCTCCAAACAGGGCCTTGAGGAAGTACTGGGAGGTTTCCATTCCATTTATTAATGTCAAAAGCTCCCCTCCCAGTTCACCTTTGCAGCTGACAATGTAAAAGAAATCCTCAACAACATTAACCAAGCTATTTACATCTTGCTTTTTTTTTTTGACAGACATATATTCTAGTTTACCTGTAGAGTCACTCATCTCTAAATGAATTATGTCAGCCTCTATCTCTGTGATAGAGTTGGCCATCTCTCTGGTAGCACTAAAAGTGTGCTGTTGACATAATTGTTTTATCACAGCTTTCCTATGTTCCCACCACTGCTTTGAAGAGGTGAACTCATATGTCTAACATCATTCTATAAATAACTGAAATGGAGCTTAAAACAATAGAAGCAGGGAAGAAGTGAACCAGATAATTACTTCAACTACAATAATTACCTTCAACTTTAGGCACTTTAGACCCCATCCCAAACAAACCTTTTAAGGAAGTTTTTCAAATAATTGATACATTCATACTGGATCTGATCAACATATCTGTACTGACAAGATATGTACCTCAATGATTCAAGACTGCTGTTATCAGGCCTTTACTTAACTTCATCCAACCTCTAGTTCCTGTCTTAAAATTTGGAGAGAGTAGTTTAAGCTCAACTATGTGACCATCTGAGCTGAAATAATCTGAATAATTTCAGTCAGGATTTAGAGCTCATCATAGCACAGAGACATTAGTCAAGGTTACCAATTATCTTCTCATGGCCTCAGATAAACGACTCATGTCTGCACTTATCTTGTTGGATCTCAGTGCTGCATGCGACACCACTGATGACGTCAAAATGACGTGTTACGTGATTGGTCGGACATGTGCGGTGGGTGCAGATAAGGTGTGGAAGCATAAAGGGGGATGTAGTGACTTCCTCATTTTTACTGTTACGAGGATGAATGAACAGCTTTAACTAACTAAGCCAGCTATATTTCTTGCACTACGTCTTTTAATTGTTTTAGATGCGGCTCGCGCACCATCATTTCTACTGTGTCATCAATAAAACGTCCATTTCCCATCTGAGCTTCTCCTTTCTCACCAGACACACTTTCCTTTTCTCATGATCCAACACGGACATCACCTGTCACACTCATGACATCTGCCACAAACATAGGCTTACCTCAACTACTTCACCTGTCTCTCAGCTCCTCCAGCTGCACTCTCCATTCGAGTTTTTTTTTCTGCATCACCTTCCTTCACCTCAGACCTTTCCCCTGTTATTGTTCTGTCCATCACAAACTGACCCTACCTCCCCTTATTCACCTCCCTGTCTGTCCCTCTCCTCACCTGTCCCTTCACCATGAAACCCTGTGACGCCACCACTCGTTTTCTGACCCATTTGATTATTTTCCTTACTAATATTATTCACTGCACCTACTCCAGCACCATCCACTGTGTCAGCAGACCCACTCCTTGCGTGCTCTGCAGCGGCTTTACCCACATCGGACTCCGGTGATCCGTCATTCAGACCCAGTGATAACACGTCCTTCCTCACCAGAACCAAAACACTTGAAATCACAAGACTTGGCAAACAGCTCAGAATCAAACCCATCCACTTTCACATTAAAACAATAATCAAAACCCTGATTAAGGCTGCTGAGGATCACATATAATCGCCTCCTGTGAGATGCAGCATGTTTTAGCAGCGGGGACTTACGGCACCTTCTTAACGGGAGAAACTATTTTATCATGGCCAGATAATTTTTTATACAAAAACTCGTCACTGATAAAAGGAGGAACGTTGGACAGTGTGGTGAAGAAGAAGAAGAAATAATTGATGACACATCCCTCACACAGTGTGTGTTCTGTGTGCATTACCTGCGAGACCAGCCTCTGGTTCTCACTCAGCCATGTCTCCCTCATGGCGGCTTTGCGGTCGAAGCGCCGGGCCAGCTGCTCCAGTTTCTCCTGACGAATCAGCTCCATCCTCAGAGCCAACTCACGCTCATGCTCTGCCTTCTCCAGGCGTTCCCACGCCTTAAGTACACACACACACACACACGCATACAAACATCATCACCAACATGACAACTTTGGTGTATAAATACAAGTCGCTGGAATGGTGACTATGGGCTGCTTGTTAGCCCAACAGTTAGCCTGATCGTTAGCCTGGCTGGTATCCAACCAGTCACCTGGCCGTTAGCCCAAATGTTAGCCTTACTGTTAGCCCAACAGTTAGCCTGGCGGTTAGTCCAAACAGTTGGTCTGCTGTAGGCTAGTTGCACAGAATAAATCAGAAACTGAATAGAATGCACACAGATGTGGTCCTTGTTCCTGATCTGGTTGGTGTGCTTCTGTGTTTCCCTGATGACCAGGATCTTCCCATGTACCTCATGTGTTATCAGTGGCAGGGTTTATTCCCCGAGCTGCCAACTCTTCAAAATTTCTTGGAGTGAGATTTAGTGGATGCAACCAATATTTTCTCACATGGAAATAAGACATACTACACAATACGTCTCACTTTGTGCCAAGTTAACTTTCAAATCTTTCATCAAATCAAGTCCCTGAAATCTTGTTTAGTCCAGCAGTCTGAAGAAAAATTTGGCAACTAACATATAATCTCTGCTCAGAACCCGCTTGTAGGGACCACATCTTTGGGAATGCATGAATGTACCCCAATTGTACCTCACAGTCTGCAGATATGATCACAATATCTGATCACAACAGGGTTTTTCAGATCATGATTTTAATTCAATAAGCAATTTCAGTGGTTAAAATGGGATTTGACATGTGAGGGCGGCAAAAATTCAGAGTTGCATAGCAGAAGCGAAAATTATTTTAAAAAAATGCGTTCACTTCATTTTTAAGGAAATAATCCAGACAGTATTAACAGGTAAAACATACTTGTAACTATCAAACATGGCCTTGAATATACACCGTGCTACACGCTGCAATGATGTTAATCCTGTTTTACTGGAGATGTTTTACAGGCAAAGTGTCTGTGTCACTG
>JBBBVT010000017.1:26923780-26943541 GCA_037177035.1 Craterocephalus eyresii | reverse complement strand
GTTAATCCTGTTTTACTGGAGATGTTTTACAGGCAAAGTGTCTGTGTCACTGAATCTGAAGAGGGAAAATCCCTTTCTTCCTAGCGCCGTCTGCGCAATGCACCCTATTCAAGACACACCACATTAAAAAAAAATCCTGGTGGCCTATGTGTTTCAGAAAAACTAGAGGTGTGGTGTATGAAACTACTCAAATGCATGAGTCTCATGGCCAATGCAGGCCAGGCATGTATGTTTATGCCTGGCCTGCTTCGAACCAGATCCCATTTGTCTGCTCATCTCCAACCTGTCTCCCAAGTGGATCATCTGCTCTGTGTCTTAATTCACTACAGAGTTAAGGACAAGCTCAACCAGAAGAACTGGGAATCCAAGCTTAATCCAAAGTCTGAGTTTGGAGCAACAGCCCTCGCTGGTCCACAGGTGAGCTCACCTTATTGATGTCAGAGATGAGTTTGCCTTCTCGAGGAGTGTAGACTTTCTGATTGTTAGCTCTCATCTTACTCTGGATGGTGAACAGAAGAACCTCGAGGTTTCCTTTCTCTGTAAACCTGTGCACACATCCATACAGATAAAGCTTGATTGAATTGATCCACATATGTTTAGGAAATGACATCATGTAGAGGCTGTGAAGTTTATGAAAGGCTGTAAATTATAAACATAATGTAATTTCCTGATGATGACTAACATGTGTGACATCAGACAGCAGGTGTGAAGGTTTACTAACTTTGGTGGTTTCTCCACAGTGCGGTATGTGTTGAAGGCCTGCAGCTGCTGCTGGACTCCAACCAGAGAGTTGGCAAACTTCCTGTTGTTGAGGATGATGATGGTCTGTTCGATCCACTCTAACAAGTCAGATGCCAGTGACTCGTATTTCTCAATCATCTTCTCTGTCTCAATGGCGTTATCCAAGACCTGGAAGATGAGGCAGATTTCCTGAATGTGAAATTTCTGCATGGAATTTGAGTCTAAAGGCCATTACACATTGGGTCCGATGCAAACAAACAACACAATATTGCGAATAATTCGGGATTGTCCAATGCAAAATTTGGAATAAATGATAAAAGATTTTTTTTAGAAATAGGCTCATAATGTGGCAAAAACAAAGTGTATTCAGCAACCAGCAACAATAACCTTGTGCTGTTTTGCAAGTAAAGGGAAAACGAGAACAAAAAGAAAAAGCTGGGTGCATAATTTTCAGAAGAGAGAGAACGTGGGGGAGTTCTAGGAGCTGATACTGCACCAGGATCCTGCACGGGTCCAGTTGTATAAACCAATATTTGGATCATCCGGAACCTGTTAGGATATTTGCCAAAGCTGACCCGACCCAGTAATACAACCCGCAACCCAACCCGCACATTAAAAACAGGCTAATTGTACACCCCACCCCCCACCATTGCATTATTGTCTTTATTCATTCTTATTTGATATGATGCCGTTTATAGTATCCATTTTCATTTTTAATGAATCAAGGAACAACAATGCAGTTACAGCAGTTGATTGGTTTTCCTTCTTTTGTCCACTCTAACAGAACATGCTGCCCATTCTGTTGAACTTGCTGAACCACTGCCGTTTCGCTGATTTATTGAGGGGGGTGGGGGGTATATCTGATGTGGAGGCTGAATGTCCCGTCCTGGTCTCTGCTCCTCACCTGCAGCGCAATGTTCCAGGTGAATGGCCGACTGTTGCAGGAGCTGCACCGCAGGATTTACAGCTGGACAGGACAGGCTGCTACCAATACTGGAATCAGTATTTTACAGACCATCTTCACCATTCCGCCAGTTGCCCACATTCTCTCTGACATCACTGTTGAGGTTATATTTTTTACTTGTCAAAAAGCAGAGTGCTACTATGTGCTGTGAAATAAGGTTTGGATGAAGTTAAAATAGGGACTCTTTGACTCCGGTGATGCTGTCAGCTGTCTACGCACCTCTGACTGGTCAGTTGTATCTGTCGAAAACCAATATTAAAGAAAGAATAAATAAACCTCGATCTGAAAAAATAAAACTTGCAAAATTGCTGGATGGAATTTCGGCTCTAATGTCAGTGTTGACTTACTTGATTCAACAAAAAACATTGTCGTGGGATTTATTCAAACAAAATATTCAGAGTAGGTGTGTAATGTCCTTACAGCCAGATTTTCAGTAACTCAAGAGATTAAACTTATTCTGACTTTTCACCTGTTCAGGTGTTCTTTACAGGAATAATTAATAAGGGAACATACAACAAAAGATTTAGATTTCACACTTCTTTTCCACCCTTATGAAATTCCAGCTGTTCTATTTTAATATAAAGAAGTCGAAATCAAGTTACAGATTATCAGATTCCAGTCTACAATGCGCCGCTAGTTGGCAGCAAAATTTGTAGTGGCTCTGGTTTAGCTCTTGTGATTTTTGTAACCGTTTTTTTTTTTTTGAGACATTGGCTGTCATTTTTGGTTTGTCCAGCAGGATTTTTCACACTGGTCAGAGGCTGTGCTGCACAGGAGATTTTCTGCATATTTTTTTTCTCTTTCAAGACTTATTGTGAGTCTCCATGGCAATTAAACTTGTTTACCACCTGGATCCCCTGATAAAACTCAAGATTATCAGTGAAATAACCCTACAGATCCCAAAGGAGGTGAAAATAAAAGAGAAGACGATGCAAGGCAGGAGAGCAGCAGAGAGAAAAACAGTGAAGATTTAAACCATTTTGTCAATGAGGCTGCACAAACACATCCCAGACTGTAATGCGTCTGTACACAGCTTCAAGACGGTCCGTGCAGACTGCAATTAAGAACTCAACTGGAAGCTGAAGGGAGGTGGAATTGCAGGATATGCTGGTGTTCTGCATTGGACTGAAACCCCTCAGCCAACTGATCAACCAGACCGGATATGGATACTGACTAGTGAGCCTGGTGTGGGCCTGCCATCACGCTCCTCCTCTACATGGATGAAATCGAGCTGTACCCTAAAAGGTTTTTACATACTCCCGGGGGTTCGAGAACAAAATGACATAATTTTGTTCTCGCTGGACGTGAATGAGGACAGTTCTTGCCACATTGAGCTGTCCGAACTTTGTTCTCGGGGGGCTCCGAGAAGTGTTGTGTGATTGGTCGGACATGTGAGGTGGGCGTAGATAAGGTGTGAATGCATGAGGGGGGACGTAGTGACTTCCTCATTTTTACTGCTACGAGGATGAATGAACAGCTTAAACTTTCAGCTTTAACAGCTGATACAAGTGGAGAGAAAGTACAGAAACATTTCCAACACACGGTACATAAAGACACGGATACTGCTGCATGCACAGTCCTGCACTGTCACCTACCAATTTTCATGTAAAATAAAACATAAGTGGGTCAACCGGCTTGTTGCACAGCAAGACACAGATGAACCCCCCCACAGTAACCTCTGCCTCGTCTCACGTGCTGCTTCTTGCAAAGTATGAAATGCCCTGCTGAACAAGAACTTTTTCTTGCTCTTGCAGCCTCGAGAACAAGAACAAATGTCTCGCTTCTTGCGTAGTATGTCGAGGCCTTTAGAGGGAGAAAGACATGGACTCACTGTTCCACAGCAGGACCCAGTAGGGTCTACACCAGAGTCTCAGTACAGGGCAGGCACAGTTATGTCATAAAAAAAAGCCTCACCTGGCACCAACACGTCAAGAGCAAGTTTTGGCCGAAAAGAATGCCAAGTCGGGTATATTTAAAATTCTTCCCGGATTCCAACAGTGAGAATAGGCAGCTGTAAGCAGCCATGTTTTTTATTTACGTCATAAACCCCAATGCGGACGACGGGCAAGTATAAACCAAGCTTTAGGTGCATTTAATTAAGGCTGATGTCTCGATTTAAAAAAGTTATTGTTGTTCAGTGCTTAAATTTTTTCTTTTGGGACCAAAAAAATAATAATAGCACAAAACCTGTGGTGCAGGGAAGGTTATGGTAAACAAGGAAAATGAAGAACAAAGAAATTTTCTATATGATGGACACAAAAGGATTGTTTTATATATTTAAACAGTTGTGCCTAAAAATCAGCAATATGACAAACTGGAAGAAGAATGATAGCTTCTTGTCATCACCTTCCCAATTCTCTTCCCCTCCACCTTCAGCGCCTTCATCTTGGAGAAGTAGTGATAGTAGGTGACCACGTAGGTGATGATGGACTTCTCATCAGGATGATCCACGCTGATGTCTAATCACACACAAATACGAAGACCATGAATTCTGCTCTGTGCAGGTGGTACAGCTCTGCCTGTGAATAGCCTTACCTTCCGGGTCCAGTAGCTTGGTGAGGCCCAGATGTTGCTCGGCCAGGTTAAAGGCATTCTGCAGGTTGTAGTGAGCGTTTGATTTTTTCAGCTTATCAAAGTCAATCAGGTCAGGCCTGTAAACACGAAAGGTACACAGTTTAAAATGACTGCATCCATCCATCCGTCCATCATCCATCCACCCCAATTATGTTCATCATTGGTTTGTGGAGCACTTCTGGCCCCTGCAGTCTGACTGATGAACTGCAGTAAATGAAGAACCATTAGTTTTCATGGAAACGTAACCAGAGTAATACAGTAATTTCCCTTCAGCATTTACCCGTCTATGTGATTACAAAAACTCAGTTTTCACAACCAACAGACTCATTCAATTACATTCCCCATCCCAAACAAATTGACTTCCCTCTGGACATTCAGCATTGAGTTTTGAATTTGGATTGCAACCTTTCAATAGAGAGGAAATTTGAACTTCAAACTTTGAACTGTTGCATGTACAAACAAATGTGCATTTAAACTTTCAGGGTATATTTTGTGCATTTCTGTATTTTACTGTGAATGACCATTTTCCAGATAAGTTATAAAAGTAATTAATTACATGAATTGAGGAACCGCTTAACCTTGCGGTGTTCAGTTTTATTTTGAATCTAAACTTCTGTTTCTAGCCTAAAAACATCCCCACTGTGCTCCCCTTATTATTAATCACATATTCTTATAGCATAGCTCAGATAACAGAAACGTCTCCTAAGTCCAGAAAACAATTTTTCCTGCACCATTACATTGAGCCAGTGCTGCTATCAGGCAGCTGTAAATCAGTCTTCATGACTTCACTCAATCATTCTGCAGAATTCATGTTTACATGGTCCAATACATGCATGTTATTTTTATTTTAAGGTGCCAAAGCCGGATGCCCTACCTGTGTTTATGGATAAGAGCGTTGAAGGCCATCCCATCTCTCCAGCTGGTGGTGAAGTTGTGGATGTTGACATTTGGATATCTGCACATATAGAGGAAAAGACAACGGAAATGAGTACTTCACATTCATGAAGGTGATTTTTTACATCTGTACTCAACAGCATACTCTAGACATGTTGGTCACATCACCGACATCACCTGGCAGGAATAACAAAACTGGAATGTTGACGAGTGATCATAACTCATGTCACTCCCTCAGCTTTAGTAGACTGTGGAGAGGAAGTGCTAATGATATTGTGATTCAACTAGCTGATGGAAACTTGGTTCTGCTCCATGTTGACATGACAGCATCACACAAGTGCTTCATATCCGTGATGAGAATCTCCCGTTCCACCATCATTTTTCTCGCCTGGTACATCTTGTGCATAATTGCCGATAGAACAGTCTTATGATGCATAATCAAGTATTATTCATCTAACTTTTCAGGACAACCCGGGCTTTCTAAAACATTCATGATGCACTGGTGTCACATGAATGATATAAAAGTTATAGAATAATAAAGAGAGTAAAAAACTAAACGGAAAATTAATTTCACAAAAATCTACTGAGAAGGCCCAGAGAACTGCAATAAACATACTGTCTAGACACTATAGAAATGTTATTAAGGGTCTTGGGGATACTGGGTTATAAAATGTAAACTGTGACTATAATAGAGATGTCAAAATAGTGCAAAAAAACTCCCATTCGCTCACTGCTTCTGATGCCATTTTTGGAAGCAGTTTCTGTCTGCTATGAGTTACATCACATATTTTACCCTTTGCAGTGTATTTTCTAATATATAGAGTCAAAAAAGTTTAATTCCATACTATTCCATTGAGATATTAGTCTTTTGACATAAGTCATTGCTTTCATAACAAGTTTCATTCATGGAGAAAACTTACAGAGGAGTGAAGCTTCTTCATAATGAATGATCTTTGACACAGCACGTCACGGCAAAAAGGCTCTACAATTGGATCTTTCAGCTCATGTGATACTGTTTGATAATGCAACAGATTTCCCTGAATCTCTGATCCAAAAATATTGGGATTGAACAGTAGTGACTGACATGATGACTAATTCTGTGGTATCAATCAATCCAACATTGTCCATCCATCCACCATTTTGTACTGCTTATCCAGGGTTGGATCACGGGGCAGCAGCCTAAGCAGGGCAGCCCAGACCTCCCTCTCGCCGGCCACATCAGCCAGCTCATCCAGTAGGGTGAGTGGTAGGGTCACCCATGGCCAACAGGTGTCTAGGGGAGGAACCAGTCAAAGCGCGGCCCAGAGACCCTCAATCCAACCACCTGGTTAGAAAACAAACTATTGAACAGGATGGAGAAGGGGGATAGGAAGATGAGGAACCATCATCACGGTGGGAATATTTATTGGAAAATAGATCAACTTAATGACCGAACTTTGGACATGGTAAGAACTGGTCCGGGAATTATTCCCAGGACACGAACTACTCTGGGACACCACCTCACTGGGCTGGGCTTTATGTGGGATGATAGAGACAGCTGCAGTCATGTTCTCTATGTCTACAGTATCTTCCACATCATCAGTGTCCTCCACATCGTCTCTGTCCTCCATCTCTTCCTGCTCTGATATGTGGTCCAGTTCAGGAGCCAGGAAACCATTCTCAAGGTGAACAGGTTTCTAAGAAGCTTTCAGACCACTTTAAACTGGTTTGGACGAGAAAATGTCTGTGTAAATGCAGGCTTTGCTCCAAGAAACCGACTCACCCTGCAGTCTTCATCTGACACCAGAGCAGCAGAGCATCTTTAGCCGACTTCTTCTCCTTGTTGTCCTCAGTCTCCACGCTGATGTCCTGGATCTGAGATACAGAAAGGCATCACGTGTTATTACAAGTCCAAGACAAAACTACAGTTTCCTGCATGAACTCAGAAGAGAGGGATGAACCAAAATATAAGAAAAAAAGATTGTCCCATCCATCCATCATCAATTAATAAAAATCAACATTTCATATTTGTCCACAAAACCTGGAGATGACATGACCTTGTTCTACCCAAATAAAAAACCTGATAACCAAAGCAACTAAAAATGTCGCCCTACAGTCCACTTTTGTAAAGCATCAATTTTTATGTTTTTTTTTCAATCTAAAAAAAATATCCAGTTGCATACATAGAAACTGTGGGATGTTGCAGAGGGCATCTATTCTTTAATGAATAATTCAACACTGATGTCGACTCCATCTTCATCTCATAAAGCTGCATTTTCCCTGAAGCCAAATAACTAATGTAGCAACAACAGTGATCTGGCAGGCCATACCTTTTTAAGAGCTCATCATCAAAGTTTACCCAAGCATTGATTGGGTTTCATGAATTACCACAGCACAGCCATCAGTGAATTTCTTCTTTGAATACATGAAGGAACAACCTGAATGTCATCGACTAACGAAGAATCTGAAGATTCTCCAAAACTGGGTCAGCCTATGACTTTATTTCAGACCTGGTAAGGGGCTCTCACTCTTGAAAAATTTGTTACCATGGCTAGTGTTGGTTCCTCCTCCAACCGGCATTTTGTTTGGTTATCTCACCCCACAACTCCAGACTCTTATGAACATCATTACCCCAATGCGCATACAAGAAGTCGGAAAGCCTGTACTGCTTCATTGTCAACTGCCCATCCACCAAGGCTTCCAGAGAAATTGTAAGTCGATTTGGATAAAAGTGTCAGCTAAATGACAGTGTAATGTAATGTAATGTAATTATCAATTTGTATATGATCAAATCTCACAATGGGTCTGAGAGTGTGTGCACAAGTTTGAGTCAGCTCCACTGGATCATCGTCCGGGATCAGAACCATATCGCCTTCAGGAGCAACCAGCAGACTTGGACACACCTGGTAGCAGAGAGACTGTCCATCTTCCACAGCATGAGCAGCAGTCTCATCAGCACTGCACAAGGCGCCGACTCACCTGGAACATCCTACCACCTAGGTTGGGATGTTTTCTGTTCATCTTTCAGTGCAGTGAACCGGGCAAAGCTGACACTGAAAGTCCACAACTTCTGTGGCCTATACATCATCCACATCAGTGTGTTCCCTTTCCACCATGTTCATACATAATGCTCTGCTGGTCGTTCTACCAACATGCAGCGGAAGTTTGCAGATGACTCCACCATGGGGGCTTTCAGATCAGACCATAAGACGAGGAGAAACGGCACCTGTTCCCATAGCTACTTGTTCCTAAACAAAAGCAACACCAAGGAGTTTATTGTGGACTTTACAAGATCCAGGAGGATGGAGACAGCCCTGTCCTAATCCATGGGGAGGAGGTGGATCAAATGGACAACATCAAGTTTGGGGGCATCCACATCACATCTGGCCTCACTATGTCCACACATACCCATGTATGTGTGGAGATAGTACAGACAACTTGGTGAAGAAAGCCCAACACAGGCTCTTCTTCCTGAGGAAGCTCCAAAGGAGGTCCAGGAACATAAGGACCCACACCAACAGATTGAAACACAGCTTCTTCCCCAGAGTTGGGAAATCTACCACCCCTTCTTCTCTAGGTCAAATCAATACGTAGATTTTCCAGAAGCTTGTTAAAGTAAATGTAGTTAATCTAAAAATATTGTCTATGGAAGCAAACATGAGTCCAAAGATGCTAAAACCAATATATCACTTGAGAAATCTTGCCATTATTTTGGACTCTGAGCTAAACCCATGATTGAGTTTATTTTCATCTTCTCTGAAGTTCTTCTGATTCCATTAGTTTATTTTATTGTCTGCTGAAAAATGACCCCATGCGACATTACCAGCCAACCGCATAAGTTCACTTCGTCTTGGGGTACAAACTTGCACATCTCACCTGGAATCGGAGGATGATGGTCCAGATGAGCCCCAGAGTGAGGCGGTGGTTTCCATCCACAATGTCATGGGAGCCCATGTTTTCCAGGTGAACTCTCTGCTCCTTCAGGAACTGCAGGGCCTTGTCCACATTTTCCAGACAGTGGATCCTCATCCGACCCTTTGTGGGTTTGGGCTGCAAGAGAGAAAAAACTCAAGTCTGTTTATTTACAGCCATTAAAATGCAATAGGCACAAACTTCTACAGAAGAACAATCTGCTGGAAACAAAAATTCAATGGTTAGAGGTGAATGCAGAGGTGAATGGATTATTTTGTTATGATACAACTAACAGACAAAAACACACCAGCTGGTCTACACTTCCATTTAGATGACAGATATCAACAACCCTTCTCCCTCTCCTTAGCAAGACACAGTCATGGCCAGCTGTCAGAAGTAACAAGCCTCCTCCTCAACCAGATATGGAGAGACATAACAGGTTTGCTCGACTGCAGTAGGATTCTCGATCTGACCAGGATGAAATCTCCATACAGGGTAAGATCGAAGAACAACTCAGAAAGAAAGAGGCAAAAGCAAGGAGCTGGGCCCCAGACTCTGAAGATGTTGGTGCGGTTCTACACGGCCATCATGGAGTCCATCCTCACCACCTCCATCACCGTGCGGCACCCTGGCGCCACCGCCAGGGACAGACTGAGGCTGCAGCCTGTTTTCCACCGCTGAGAAGGTGATCGTCTCCCCATCTATCCAGGACCGGTTCATCTCCCGGACTCAGAGGCGTGCAGGTCGGATCACAGCTAACCCTTCTCACCCTGGAAACTCTGTTAACCCCCCTCCCTTCAGGCAGGAGACTACGGTCCATCTGGACCAGAACCTCCCACTTCAGGAGCAGCTTCTTTCGCTCTGCTGGCAGACTGCTGAACACTACGTGACTCTATCAGACTCTCAGCATGTAGTTCAGCAGCCTAAGTCAGACCCATGAACAATAACAATAACACTGCTATTTTGCACTACTTCTCACCATGAACCCCAATCTGCTGCTTAAACTGAGTATTTAAAAACTGTACATTATTTATTTTAAACATTTTTCATCTTTTATTCTATTTTATCTTTGCCTTGTCTTGTGTGTGTTACTCTGTTCAATGTGGCAGCATAGATCAAGACAAATTCCTAGTTTGTGTTCTACATGAACAATGGCAATAAAGCTCTTATTCTATTGGGTTGGGGTGTGAAAGATGTGAGAAATGTGTGCGGGGAAAGTACAAAGGTGCTGTGGTTTCCCAAGGTTATGGTGTCAGATCTGAGAGACAGTATTACACTGACTATGGCTGCTAAGTTGACTGCAGAGAATCTGATTCTCCGTGTAGGATTGAAAGATCTTGTTAAACAACAATCTGAGGTGCTGGAGTGGGATTTTACTAAACCACTAGATTTGATCAGCTGCCTGTGTCTCCAGACATTTATCAGCGGAGCAGGGAGGTTCAGCCAGCTGTATGTAGCACACTCATCCATAATTCCTGATTTTCTGGGATTGTAGACACTATTATTAAGACTCATGGATTCATTCTAAACGCTTCAGGAGTGAGGCCGTTTTCCTCCAACCAGATCCCTTTTCTCTGTTTCTCTGACAGACTCTGTTCCCCTGGACAGCCAAAAAAATACAGGGGAAATCAGAACATCATTACAAAACTGAATCCAGACCTGTACTTCACTTGCCATAGGGTCACAGAACTCCAGTCCTCACCAAGACCGGGACCCGGATCATAGACCAGTCATCTCTAAGACCAGGACCTGGTACATAGACCTGAATGGATTATTCACGATCTTCTGGTCTGTTCTTAACCAACCAGATCTATCAGTTTATTGGGGTACAGTCTGCTTCCTGGTCACCGAGTCAGGACTAGACCTGGTCCGGTTTTTATATTTTTACTAGGGCTGTCAGACAAGTGATTTTTAAAATCTAATTACAGCATTTGTAATTAATTAATCTAATTAATCGCATATCTGCTAAAGCAGTCATGGGGAACACTGGTCCTTAAGGGCTGCAATCTTTTAGATTTTCCATGCAACCCTGCTCAAACACACTTAAAAGAAAACTGTTTTTGAAAGAAAACTTGTTTGATATAAAACTGTTCAAAGTCCCTAGCAACACCTCGCTCCCCTGTGTCGCGCTCATTACATCCAAATCCCACTTCGGCCAGTGATCCCTGTGGGCATAGACAATACACCTTTTTCACCTCCTCCTCATTATTCTTCTTGTGCGTTCCTTTTACCTCAGAACTGGGAAGTCGTCAGTGGGGAATGACGTCACGCCCGAGTAAAAGCGTTCCAGTTGACAACTCAGGAAATTAATAAGGCAGCTTCCACATTAAAGGCATTTCTTTTGGGCAATTATTATGAACCAGCAAAGCAGCTACAACAGAATGGCAAATGTTTCTAAGCAGCATTAGCCATTTTGCAACATCCGCAGAAAGGAAACGGACGTTTTTAAACAGTAAAGTGCTGCTGAGAAGAGCCGCACAGCTGTTTGCTGGTTTGGATCTCGTTACAGCTGACAGCCACGTCTAGTTCATGAAAAAAGCAAATTACACTATAGCAGCATCACACTGCATTTATCTCCGACATAACTAGGATACGACTGATCTAATGCAAGAAAAACTGCTCGGAAGTGCAAATAAACGTGATATTATAAGAACTTCTGCAATGTAAACAATGCAGACATCTTGAAATGCGAAGTCAGGGCTGGTGAGGATCCTCCCACTTCCCAGTCAGAAATCTGACTTCAGGAGATTGTCCAGTTTAAACTTTCCTTCTTCTTCTCCTGGTGTTTACTGGCTGTTGTCAGTTTTAGGTGCATTACCCACTGCCAGGGTCATTCAGTGGGCCAAACTTAAAATGCTCATGCACTGAATTGGCACTCTAAAAAAAGAGCGCAATTAATTCAAACGCATTAATTTGCATTTTAATTAATTAATCTAATTAATGCGCTATACTGAGAGCACAAATTTTTATACTTCATCCTGTCTTCTTTGAGGATTTCTTTTTTTTCAGTATTTAAGTTTAATGACTGAAATTTATTAGGGGGAAAACTTGAGATGCATCAGCTTGTTGTCGAGGGGGGTTGTCAACACCAACAAACTATTAAAAGGATAAAAACATAATAAAAAAGAATCACAATTCAGACTGTTGGCAACAACATACCATACAAAAATACAACATGAACAAAACAGAAGGGGGGGGGGGGGGATAAAAAAAACCCAACCAAATACAAATGATACTGTATCAGCATGCACAGAAAGACTGTTGAATAAAAGTGGGGGCATCACCAGCATAATCAGCTGTGATTAAACTTACTTCAAGCTGTAATGAAATGCAGTTTTATCAAAAAATACCAGAAACATGAGCAGGCCGTTTGGAAACAAGACAATGAGAGAAACATACAGATTTCCGCAAGATGGGTTCTGAGGTGATGGATCTTATTGTGATTGGTAGATTGTTCTAGTCTGGAGGAGCTTTGAATTTAAATGCTCATGTAACCGCATTTTTAATTTGGAGAAATCAAAAAAGATGTGCTCAGCACGCCTCCAGTTGTATGATGAGCTAAATGGATTTAAAAATAGCTTTAAATACATGGGTACTTGAGGTAATTATGTTTGAAAATGAATTGTTGCCAATGAAGCAGTTTTCTTAACTTAATGGTGACCAGTTTAATGATGTGAACATTTGCTTTGCTTTCAGAGGTGTCTTGATAAACTATCAGCATAGTCTCCCATTTTTTGCTCTCTGGAAGATTCTTCTGATGCCTCTGGGAGGCGGTGTGGCTTCATGTCAAAGTTTCTCAATGACTCCTTTCATAACTCTGGGACATTTAACCCCGACCCCAATCCACCCCCCACCCCCACCCCACACACACAGACAAACTCCTACATTTCCATTTTTCCCAGATTTCTGTATTTACTTGCCATTTTTCATCTGTTCTTCCTCCACTGTGAGCATCTGACACGCTGATTCCGCCTTGGCAAGCTGAGAAAAGGCCGGATGACAGTGTTGGGATGGGTGGGTGGGGAGGGGGTGGCTGGGGGAGGTGGGGGGGGTTGCCTGGCAGCGCCGGAAGTCACAAGACGGGGAGGGAACTAAGTTTAAAGCCAGATTGAATGTCTGAGCGCGTGATGAGAATACAGACAGGGATATATCCTTGTTGCCATGGTAATGGCAGAAGACACTAAGCAAACAGTCCAACAAACAGAATGTGAAGGTTTTATTTCAATCTGGAGGGGGCTCTCAGTCTGAGATCCAGACTGGAACTTACTTGTCCTCTTGGAGACATCCGTCCTGGACTCAAAGGGCTAAAAAGCGTGACATGTCACCTTCTGACAAACCAGGGCCCTTCGGTCCAGTTACTCCAGAGCCGGTGTCCTGCAGGTTTGCAGGTCTCCAGGCACAGCAGCACCCCTGACTCTGACCCTGACTCAGACTCGGACGAGTTCCGCCCACGTCGGCACATTCACTAGTGGGTCAAGTCAGTTGTTTTTGCAACAGGGACACCATGAAAACCTGCAGGAAACCGTCTCCCCAAGGACCAGGACTGAAGATGCCTGATTAATAAACATAGTCCAGACAGACCAGCTCAAGATCCAGCATGATAATGGGTTTGGACTGTTTTATCAAAAAATCTAAACTAAATCAGACTTCATATTTTCAGGTGTAGACCAAGTTAGCATCATTTCACGGCAACAGTTGTCACAGCAACAGAGATCTAAGCGACATACCAGCCTCTCTCCAGACAGGACCTCCAGCAGCTTGATGAGCATGCGTCCGTCCCTCAGGTCCATGTAGAGGTCTGTGATCCGGCAGGAAACCCTGGACAGGTGGGAGTTGACCCACTTAGTGAAGGTCTTCTTCTGGACCGCCTCACGCTCATCTGGACCAGAGACAGACAGACAGACAGACAGACAGACAGACAGACGGCGCTAATCAGAGGAAAACAGAAACCTGCAGTTGAGTTTGGATCTGGATCTGGTTCTCTGATCTGCCGGCAAGTTCATAAACATGTTCGTTATCAGCGAATCAGTCGGTCCTTGACGTGTGATGGGCCAATATAAGCCCGATTACATCATCAAAAAATCCTGAAGGTGCTAGAACACATGGTGGTGGTGAGGCTAAAGCGGTACCCGTAGAGCGACTATCCAGTTTGTGGCAGCAGTTTCTGTCACGCCATCATGTTAGGGTGGCAGCGCTTCTACGAAGCGAGTCCTGCACCTGATGAATCCTCCAGGTGAGGCGGACAGGTGTCAACTAGGAAATAAGATGGCTTTGTTGATAAAACTCATGAAAGACATCCTTGTTCAGTCTATTGCATCAGACCAGAAATAGAAGAAAATCTTCTTGGATAAAAAAATGAATGAAACTTCTCCCTGAGGTAAACTGACATTCAGACGTCAGATATTTATTTTACATGAATTGATTTATTATTTACCAAAAAGGCCTCCAATAATCTAGGAGAATAATCTATAGCTGACTGACCCTGAAGTTGTTTGTACAGGTTCTCCTGCGTATTTGAAGGTTTTTTTCAATCTGTAAAATCTGCAAAGTTGCATGTAAGAGCAAAGTGGTTGGTGAAATGGTGGATGAATGAGGCCCATTGTCCCAGGGGGTGGGGGGTAGTGGGGGCTGAATCGCATTCCCACTCAGCCCTCAGCTCAAGTTAAAAAGTTAAACCTCCTCCACATCCCAGAGGAGGAAACGACAGTCTGATCCAGTTCCAGGTCTCATACCTAGAAACGACGTCCTGTTTCCTCCAGAATGTCACAATATTTACTAAAACGGTTCAAAACTCATTTCCTCTGTACTCAGTTTTCAGAAACAGTCACGTTTATGACGGAGGACGACTACAAAAATGTTAAAGTCTTTATCACCTCCCACCTGAAAACTTCTTCATCCTCATTCAGTTTCACCTTTAACGGGAATTCAACCACATCTCCACCCCCTAGAGGACGAACCCACTACCGCAGGGTCCTAACCCAGAGGATGACTCGGTACTGGACCAAGAGGACAACCCAACCGGAGGTTCAGGTTATTTTTCTGCTGAAGCCACAAAAATATATGTTTCATGAAGATACTGGTGTTTAATTTTGGGGGGTGGGGGTTGTGAGATGACCTTAACCTGAGCCGGAGGAAACAGAGACCAGACAGGGGTGTGGACTTGTCTCTGCTGGAACTAAAAACAAAGGAAATCAATATCTTTGCCAAGAGCCACAGAAACGGTTGCCATGGCAAGAGGAATGTGGAGCCTGACCATCATGTGAGTTTCATCATGGCTCCACCACGGCAGGAATGTCACGCTGATACATGACAATGAGTGGAAGTCAGAGCTGGGACACAGTTCGAACTAAGACAAGCTAAATTTCTCCTGATTTTATCGTTCATTCATATTAGAAGGAAAACATGCGGAAGAAGACAACACAAGGACATGGACAAGAATCCAAGAAAGACGAAGAAAGGCAGGAAAGAAAAGAAAAAAAACAAATAAAAAGGAAAAGGAAATAAACAAGAAAGGAAAGAGAAAAGGGGAGGAAGAGGTGGATACATATGTGGAGAGGAAGTAGAAAGACCAGAAATTAAAAACGAAAAGAAATAAAGGCAGGCAGGAAAAGAGAAGAGAGACTTTTTCTGCTCCACCAATCAGATTAAAGATGCAGTCTGACAGACTAACCCAGGGCAGAGCCACATGCACACGGATCACATTTCTTATCAAAATACAAAGTTGTAACGTAGGAATTCCAGCATTCCTGAACTTCCTGAGGAGGAGCAGGAAGTTCAGAAGTAAAAAAAGGAAAACCCGTCACTACTACCACTACTACTACCACTACTACTACTACCACTACCACTACTACCGTCATTTAGCAGACGCTTTTATCCAAAGCGGTGCTCAGGAGTTTTGCAGATGAGAGTTTCAGGAACGTCGCTCATGGGTTGGTTTCCCTGTCCAGCTTCGTCCAGAAACCATTCTGTGTTCATCATCTGAAATTTTGTCTCAAAAAAGAAGCAACAGAACTGGTCATCGGTAAAACCACCCACCATCTTTTTCCCATTTGACACGGTTTCCATATCAACCAGAGCTACTTCATGTCTATCAAGAAACAGTTGAACAAGCCAGTGTCTGTTCCTGGTATCTGGAACCAGGGGCAGAGCTAGACATCAAGATCAGGGGCTAAACCCACAAAATGATTCATCATTACAAGCAGTGCTGGGCAATATGACGATAGAAAAATGTCTATCATGCTCTTTGTCTTCTATCATTGATATCGTTAACAGAATTTTAACAAGTTAACTTTTTTTTTGCAAAAAAGCTCCGTCGTGGTTTTGTGACATCCACCGCTGCTTTACGTCTGACTCCCACGAGGCTTTGCGACATGCTTTACGCCTTTTAACTCGCGTGCTGACAGATTGGTAAACAGACAGTAGTGTGTCTCACAAGCGCTTTTTATTAGGGCAAATATACCACAGCGGCGCGCCAATCACTGACCGATTCAAAAGCATCCGAAGGAGCCGCCGGGTCTACCCTCCAAACCAGCGCGTTGTTTAGCTCGAAAGGAAGGCTGCTGGAGACGCATCCTTCATGGCCTCTCCTATCCCATTTACAAACAAGCAGACAATCAGAGTAGCTGCTGCCTGATAAAAGGCAGAAGTGCTGAGGATTATGATTTAACCGCTTTTATACTCAAGCTGCGTGGCTATTTTTTTAACTGTACCACATGTAAAAATAAGTTTGTTAAACTGTGGCATTAGAATAATGCAATATATACTATTTTGGGATTTGTACGAGATTAAGTGTTTACAGGCTTCTTTAAAAAAAAAAAAGTATGCCACTAAAGTAGATTTTAAAATGAGACTTCGAGCGGACATTTCCTGCTCCGCTTGTTATCAGCAGCATAAATGAGAAGCTTTGGGGACTGGAGCACTACGGAGATCCTCGCAAACCACGTAGGCGGTCTCAGCTCATGAATGAATAAACAGCATCGTAGAACTACGAGAAACACACCGTAGCCTGCAGGCTGCGCACCAGGCAGTGTGCAGACCCCGAAATGAGACAGAGACAGATAGAAAGCTTCCGAGACAGTCAGTCCTTGACACGAGGTATGTTATGCCCAGTCGTAAGTTGCCTAGCTTGTATGACGCATGCCGGGCCAAAGCCGAGAAAGAGGTCGGCAGTGTGGCGCATCATGTGCTAACAGCAGACCTGTGGACCAGCAGGCTATTTTAACTTCATCTGTTGTATTTTGATACATGTAGATTATACTAAAATGTATTCTTACTTGTGACAGTCTGGTTAAATGTCCCTTCAAAATAAAATTGAAAAAAATGTAAAATATATTTTGTCCAATTCTTGCTTACTTGCAAAACTAAAGTTACCAGAAGTAAAACAAATTAATCAGCTGCCCGTAACAAGAATCGTAACATTGGTGGAGCTGGGCTTTTGAGGCTTAAGCCAGGAATGATTTTTCAAAACCCCCAGATCCATTTTCTTTCATATTTAAATGGAAAAAAATAGTTTAAAAAAGGTGCCATCATGAATGATTATTACTTCTCTCCTAATTTTTGCCAACACGTAACTTTGCAAGTAGCCAGATGTGCCATATTGTTATGAGCACAGATGCGTTTCAGCAGGATGAATGAAGGCATTTAGTGATACAATGTGATAATGTTGTGAGCAATTTAGCATTGATCTGTCATATGAAGAAATCACAGTGATGAGTTAAGCCTAATGTATTTTCTTACACCTATTAGAATTAATTTTTAGTTTTGGGCAATTTAGTCATTAATAAATATATATCCCTTTTTCTTTTAATAAATGTACCAAAAATGGACATCAGGTCATTTTTCAATAAAGAAAAGGGAACAGCTCAGGTGAGAGAGAACTGAAAAATTTCATTCTGATATCATATATCATATAACATTGGATAAAAATTTGCTCTGGTTGATGTATGAATGTAGCACAAACGGAGAGATGGCAAAGAAAGAGAAACATGCCAGAGTGAGGAGTTCTAATTTTGCCCTGACTGAGTTCTGGTTTAGGTCTGAGTAATAATTGGTTTAACAGTTCATGAATCAATTGTGTAGTTATCTATGTGTCATTTTTCATGTCTCTGGGTCTTGCAACTATGTCAATAAACTACTCCTGAGTCCTGCATAAGGGGTACTTCATACCTACACCTATCAGACATCTTACTTTTTACATAACTGAGTTGTAAATAATGATTACATATTTACTAAATCTTAGTATATAGATGGCATACAGGGCCAAGTTCTGTACTTTGGGAAAGATGAGTGACACAAAGACTGAGTTTTAACCATGGGCGGACTGACATACGGGGAAACCGGGGAATTCCCCGCAGGGCCGACAAACCGTTGGGCCGCTCAGAATTGATGTGGCCCACATTATTGACAGTTGGGCCTCCTCAGTGAACGGTTTATGAGGGGAAAGTGGGCTGCTTGGGACTGAGCTAATGAGATTTCGCCTATCACTGGCACCAACTATGATGATAGCCAATTACCTTGGGTCCCTCCCTGAGAGTATGTGGGTCCCACGTGGTTACTCGGCTTTGGGATTTGTCACCCACATGTCCATCAACACGCTTTGGCGACATGGATGAGCCAAAACAGTTTGGATCAACGGAGCACAAAAAAACAAGCAAAAAAACGAAAGGTGGAGTGGAAAAAGTAAGAGAAAAAAGGGAGAAAAGCTCTCAAAGCAGGTGCATCGACAAGCTAAAACATTACAGACTTGTTTGGTAGTCGTGCTGCCAAAGCCGTTGCATTGTGGCAGACATGATGCTGACTATGCTATCGCTAACACCAGCAGCATTAGCAGGAGCAGCGCAAGCTATCTTTGCCAGCTGCAGACTTCCACACATGTACAAGACCCGGAAACTCTGATGAGTCTGACCATGATGGTGAGCCCAGTAAAAAATAAAGCAGCGATGTAATGGTAGGCTATTACACAAAGCTGAAGTTAGCTTCCGATTCACCTAATGCGTAACTTTTTACCCCGTGTTCACACCGGACACCGAAAAAATTGTATGCGCGTACAAACTCAATGTTAAGTCAATGTACAGCCGCGTAAAAAGGCGAGTTTGCTTGGGGTGGCGCGTTTCAGGCGGATTTGCGCCGCGTAGCGCCCCAATCGACCGGTTTTTCCGCGTGAATGAAGCCGATTTTCCGCTGGAATGAAGCGCATTTTCCGCGCGAATAGGGCGTTTTCCTCCTCTCCGCTCGAGTTGAAAAACTTGAACTCAAGCGTTTTTTACACGCGTAGAAGTCATTGAAAATGATGGCAGGAGCTGCGGCTGGCTAAAAACAAGTGATGACAGCTTACTGAAACCAGCTCTGATAAAGAAAAACTCGCTGTGTTTATTAATGAAGAACACAAGAAGAACAGGAAGCTTCTATGTTGTGTTTGATCGGCTTGTCAGATTATTTATGCTCATAATATTTATTATTATTATTATTATTATTATTATTATTATTATTATTATTATATTTCTTGTCAGATTATGAGGAGGAGAGGAGGCTGGCGGACCACCGGGATACGTAGCATCGTTAGCTATCTTAGTGACCGGCATCGTTCTTTAGCAAACAACTCTCTTTAAAGTTGTCAGCATCGGATGGAGCTCGTAGCGGACTTACCGAAGGCAGACGGAGGCTCTGCTAGTGAAACTGATCGCCTGTAGTTTGTATCC
>JBBBVT010000017.1:26662218-26672282 GCA_037177035.1 Craterocephalus eyresii | reverse complement strand
ACACACACACACACACACACACACACACACACACACACACACACACACACACACACACACACACACACACAGGTGGAGGTGTACCCTGCTCTCTCCATGCTTCGGCGACCGGCTGCTTCTTCTCCACAGAGTTCTCCATGCGGCCCGATCAGCAGAGACACATGCAGACACAGCGAGCCGCCCGAGTGTGGGACGCTGCGAGGAGGGGGGTGGGGGGGGGAGGAGACGACTGCAGCCAGCGAATCAGCTGAGCGTCTGCTGCCAGAGCTCTGACACAGCAACTACAACCAGCTCTCCTCCTCCTCCATCACTCCTCCAGACCCCCCAGGTCTGCCTCTGACCCTCAGACCTCTTATTGTTAGTAATAAATTCCTTTATGCTGCTGTTTCTGTTCATTTGATTTACTTTTTATTTATTTTTTGTTTATCCTCACCATCTGACACCTGAGGCTGGAGACATCCCGTTGCCATGGTGACCAGGATGAAAAAAAAAATGAAAAAAAAAAAAGGTCCGGCCTCTATAAACTGGGTCAGAGTAAAAACAGCTGATCCATTCAGAACCAGCAGGTCAGCTCCAGCATGTCGGACTCTGTCCACCAGAGGGCGCTCTCAGTCCTGATCGGTGCTGATCCGGGCAACATGAGGAGGAAGCCAACATAAAAAAAAAGGTCCAAGTAAAAATCAATGCATAAACAATGCAGAGCTGTGCCGCAGGTTGACCTTTGACCTCCAGCTGAGGAAGACCTCCTCTGTCCTTCATCATCTCCTGCTGCTCTGACCTACAGAAATACTCCTAAAATACTCCTAACATCCAGTTTTCTGGGTTTTAAGTTTGTTTCCTCATCACTTCTTCTGGAATTACACATCATTAAGTCATATAATAATAATTGAAAAGAAAATAATAATCTATTTATCATTATAATCAATAATAAATAATACTGATAATGAAACACTACTGGTGTGTGAGTAGATACAGTAAGGTTCTAAGGTGTGGCCTTACTGAGGAGGGAACGAGTTCTGCTGGGATCCTGCATGTTTACATCACTTTAACAGCCCTCTGTAAATAAAATAGATAAATAAATAAATCAACCAGGGGTCTGAATAAAGAATATAAAGCATTTAGTTTCAGAGTGACGAGTTAAACAGCAGCAGTGCTGCCTGCAGACACCGGGGGGCGCTGCAGGAGCAGCTGGGAGCTCGGTCCTGCAATCAGACTCAGGAATAATTCTGTCCTGGGACCCCCTCTGACCCGGCTGCAGGTCACGTGACCCGGCTGCAGGTCACGTGACCCGCCTGATCTATATGTGGGGGGGTTTAAGGGTAAAACTTCAAAACGGACAGAACTGCATCTCATTTCCGCAACAAGCCGGCTTCATCAGCATCTGCTTCTGAAACGCCACTTTTATGATTAAAAACAAACGGACATGAGAAGCGGTTGCCGTAGCAACAGAACCGGCGAGGACCGCAGCAGGCGGGTCGGGTCTGCTGAAGCTGCTTACATAACCGGGAACATTTGCTGACTCGTTTCTGGGTCGGAGAACCCTTTGTGGGGCTGCCAGTGTCGCAATGCAGGGAGGAGGAAGAGGAGGAGACCCCCCCCACCCCACTCAGCCAGTCCAGCAGCTGGATTCTAACCGTCTGCGTCAGCTGCAGTCGTCTTCAGCCAGGCGATGAAGAGCAGCTTCACTCTTCATCACCTCCCAGACATGAAGTTTTCCACCTTAAAACGCTTATTAAACATTATTAAACATTACAGTCCCAATAAAACGCCGGAAAGATCCAGATACTTCAACGCTCTGCATCCCCGTTTCATCACAGGCCGGTTTTAATGCCAAAAACACAGAACAATGTTACATATTTAAAATACTTTCATTCCTAAACTTTTTTTATTGTTTTATATTTTGTTTATGTACATTATTGATTTTTCATGTAGAACTTTTAGATTCTTCTTTCAGTGTAAGCGCTTTATAAATGAAATGCTTTATTTATTTTTATTAATACTATCTACTACTACTAATAATAATATATAGAAAAAAAGACTATTTTTGATGCAATTGTTCCCTTCTTTTATTTTCAAAGTATCAGATTATTTGTGAATTGTTCATGTTACCAAAGGACCAAAAAGCTGTCTCCAAACAATATATTTAAAACATTTGTTAATTGTTTCTTCCACTTTTTTACTCATGTCTTTCAATCAGCTTCAGTCCCGATTACAAATATGTAATTATTCAGATCATTTCAACCCATTAAATGTGTTTATTATGTGATGTTTTCCACATATAACTGCTTCCTTCCTGTATAATATTACATGTTGGGGAAATAAAAGATCAAAATTAATGTTTTAATAAATCTTTTGTAAATTTCTGAATGAAACAAAATGTGTTTTATGGAAAATAGATCCCTTTTATTATCCCAGACATTATGCGATTAAATAGGCACTTCTAAAAAGGAGCAGAATAATCTGAATAATTACATATCTGGTATTTTTGATTTGGACCGAAGTTTATTGAAAGATTTGAGCAAATGAAAAAAAGTGTAAAAAATATATTGTGTAATGTTTTTATAGCACAATGTGATATTTCAGAAAAACAAAGAGCCTCAAAATGAATCTTGCTGCCAGATTTTATATATCTGAGACTTTGAATAAAATAAATCTATTAGATGGAAAACTGCTGTGTGCCTGTTAGAAATGATGTGAATAATTACATTTTTGGTAGTTTTGATAAGCACTTAGATTGACTGGGAGATGTGATTTTTAAATAAAATACATCTTATGCAGTTTCTATTGTGGTATTTGGGAGGAGCCATTTTGCCCTGTAATGACCTGAGGACAGGTAATCAGAGCGATCTATGAGGGGTAAAGTCCTGAGGAAGCATGATCTCCATGGAGACGATAAACCCGCTGTGAACTCTGCTGCCACTCATGAAGCAACCTGTGCAACGGCCATACGGAGCTACGCTCGTGCCGACAACTAAGGTTTCCTTTTTCAGAGCGTCTCTAATGTGGGTTTTCTGGTGCACATGTTGATGCCTTCTGCCCCCAAGTGGATGTAATAATAATAATAATAATAATAATACTACACTAAAATCATTTTGTCATATTACACTGTAATAAACTGAAATTATACAAAAATAAAATAGTTTTTCCTTTTTTTTATTTTTTACCTTTTAAAGGCCCAAAAAACACTTCAGATTTTAAGAATTTAAATTTTCTCCCCTTTTTTCCTGAATTGGGCTTAGAGTTACGACTTTATAACCACAAATAATTACCCAAATTCAGCAAACTATAGCTAATTACACATTCCTCGCAATTATGTCCGATCCCCACAAGTTTAATGCAACTCTGACAAAGAGCTGCACTTCTCTCTGGAGCTAAATTGGAACAAGATTTGTAACTTTGTAACAAGATAACAGGGTAAAATCTGAGAAATCTGATTTATAATTTCCTCTAAATTGATTTAAAAGTTTTTCTTCATAATAATAAAAAGCATCTCCATGTGTTTTGGGAAAGTTTTGCATTATAAAAACAGAATATATCTTAATAAAACTTGCAGTGGCTGCATGTAAAGTTCTTGTTTCAGCTCAGAAACCAGTTCAAACTTCCATTTATAAATAACCCGACTCGGGGAACATGCTGGTGAATCTAAAACTATTGACAGAATCATTGGTGAAGCCTTGGGGACATACAACTCTGATGCAACCGTTGTGGTCGGTGTGGGGGAGGTTTTCCAGTCAGTAACTGGGAGTGGCTGGTGGCTCTGGGTGTTGTGTAGTCTTTAGTGGGTGCTGGGTCCCTCAGGTGGTGTTAGGTTGCAGATTGGCATCTCAGGAGTTATTTCCAGAGCAGAGAGAAGCTTAAACCGGAGGGTAAGGTAATCCGATTCGACTCTGAATCGCTCAGTGGGCAAAAAGTGTTTGAGGGATTTTCATCACATACAAAATATCTGCCAGTGGATCCAACGGGACGGGATTATTCACACTTTAAATGTTAGAAAAAAGAAATTCAGTGACTCAGAAATGAGGTTTGAAATAAGACAAAAATGCACAAAATGCAGAAAAACCAAAACAAATGCGGTGAGAAATAAACACACCAGAAACAAACGTTAATGTTCAACGAAATGCGAGAAAAGACTATGCATGAAAGGAGGTGGGGTGGACATGAATATGGCTGCTGGTTGGATGGATGGCTGGATGGGGGTGGGGGTGGGGGGGTGGGGATCAGGAGAACGGAAGAGTGACGGTGGAAATGACTTGGATGAAGATGGAGGTGAAAACTGAGGAGGATGGGGGGGTGTTTCCATGCCAGAGGCGGATTATTTTACCTTTTCCTACGTTCAGCCTCGGCATCTTAAAGACTTTGCCGCCCTCCGCGCTCTTCTTAACCACCGGCTCGGCTGGTTTGCTGACTGGGGGGTGGGCGGGGGGAGCCTGGGGAGGGGGCTGCTGGAGGTCCAGCTTCTCCAGCTCGGCTTTGCTCTTCTGGGGGGAGGCCTGGGTGAGGAGGAGGTAGGAGCCCTTACTTGAAGCCGGTTCTTCGGCGTCTGGGGGCGGGGCTACTTTGGCGGGAGCGACGGGGGCTACATCCTTCCGTCCAAAGCTGAGATCGTCATCCATGGGAATCTCCGGGGGCTTCGCCGAGGCGAACTTGGAAGTATCCAGAGCTTCCAGAAACTCGTCGATCACGCCTCTTGGTGGTCTTTCGATGAATTCGAATTCCTCAGAGGACACTTCGTGCTCAGAGACCTCCTCGCCCACCTCTGGCTCTTCCATCTCCATCTTCAGGTCCTTCTTCTCCGTTTCTACCTGGAAGCTGGCGGGATTCTTGGCCATGGCCTCCAGGACCGGAGACAGTGAATCAGCCGTTGGCGACTCCGAATCCGAATCCTCGGCGGCGGCTTTTTTGCTCCCAAAGTCGAACGGCGTGAACTTGTCGGTTATTTTGGGAGAATCGTGGCTTGAAAACCAGTCTTTCTGCTCAATCTTCACAGGCTCCTCCTTGCCTTTCGCAGGGGTGGTTTCTTCAGCCTCTTTCACCAGATCAAACGATCCGAAGCTTTTGTCATCTTCCACCTTTCCTTTCTCAGCACCTCTCACCTCCATCTCCTCGGTCATCTCCTTCAGCAGGGACACCTTCGTATCGAAAGCGAAGGGGTTGTTGGCGGACAGGTTGATCGGGGGGTTGGGCGACTCCATCATCTTCCGCTCAAAGATGGGGCTCTGCTCCTCTGGACTCCCCTCGGACGAGCCCGAGTCCAGCTTGTCAGGGTTGAGCGGGGAGGACTTCAGGATGTCTGGGAGCGATGGCGGCAAAGCGCCGTCTTCGTCCTTGTCATCATCGTCTTTCAGGCCAGATGAGAACTGATTCATTGATTGCATGAGAGAGTCAGCGGCCATCTTGCTGGTCTCAAACAGTTTCCCGTCGTCCAAGAGCGATGGAAGGGTCTCCTGGGACTCTCCAGTCTGCCCGTACTGGACCAGATCCGGCGTTGGACTGTCGGACATCTTCGGCGCCTTGCCGTCAGACTTGGATTCTCCAAAGTGGGAGTAACCGCTGTCCGCCAACGGGGAGTAGCCCTCAAACGGGTTATTATTCTTCTTCATCTCATACATCAGGTCGTCATCTTCATCGGACTGGTTTCCGTGAAGGTCGGACTCGTACCTGGAGGAGCCGATGGTGGTTGTGCCCTTGGAGAAGGAATCCATGGAGACCTTGGAGTTGTCTTGAGATGTTAGAAATGGTGAATCCCAGTGCTCTGTTGGGTTAGAGGAGGCAAGGTGAGACTCTGGTACCTTCATCTGGGGGGTCACAGGGGAGGGGCCGGTGGAGGACCTGTCTGAGCTAATCAGCTTGTCCTCAGGCGAGAAGGAAATGCCGCTGTCTTCACACGGATTGTGAGGCCCTGGGTCTTTCCCTAAACTCAGGTAAGGGCCAGCTAACGAATCTAGAAGATCTTCCTTATTTTTACTACGACCCGGTCCAGAGTCACCCTCTTCACCCCCCCAAGGCATGTCCTTGGTGAGAGAACCGGGTTGGTCGGCGGAGAAGGAGCCCAGGGGGGCGGCCGATCCCGGAGGAGGGGGCTGGTTGGGACTCTCGGTCAGAGAGAGCTCCTCCAGAGAGTCGGGTGAGTGAAGAGGGGAGAGAGGAGAGATGGGAGCAGGGGAGTCACCCTTCTGCCCAAGTGCTTGAGTAGAGAGGGAGGAGGGAGAACGCAATACAGCACATATCAAAGACATACTCATTCCTCAGAGCGCCCACCACACCTGGGTGGAACAGCAAGGCTAGCATCGCCAGGTTCAGAGGGAAAAACCAGACCAGAGCTGCTTAAAACTGCTTTAAACCAGTCCTGTTTGCTCCAAAACAACAAAAGTCGTCTGAGGACTGTTCATCATTGAACACGGGTACTAGGGTGGGGAGATGAGGGCATAGCCCCGTTACTCTCTACACCACCGGGGTCCAGCAATAATCGGTTTGGTTTGCAGCCTTGGTTTCCTCATTTTTGTGTTTCTGATATTGATTCACAAATCTTCACAGATGTTGATGTGATGAAGAGGTGACATTTATATGTGCTTACTTTGCAAACTTTACATTTCTTTGTCACTTAACTTTGAAAGTTGTCTGTCAAACGCTTTTGAAGTATCAAAACATTGATTCTTCAGAAATCTGGATCTTGATTCTGATGGGGATCGATATTTTTCAGCACCCTGACAAATGACCATTTTTATAGTTCCTATGTAGTTTAGTTCCTACTTTTAGATGATCAAACTAATTAGCCGTGTTGGTTGTTTTGGCATCAACTACCCAAAGACAAAGCTCACACACTTATGAATCAGAATGGAATATTGTAAAAATACTGGGAGCTCTTTGGACAGTTTAGGGAAATAACATAAAATCAGTTTAACCCCATAAAAACTAGAAAAGTACTTTCTGACAGATGTTTCGGTGACTCCAGTTTCGGAGTCTAAAATCGAGTATTTGTTGTTTTTTATTGGGACAAACAGGACTTTAAGAAGCAGACCGCCCTCCACAGCCGGCATTTTCCAGCATCTGTTCGGCTCATGGTGGCGAGTGAAAACCTTTATTCCCCCAGGTCTGGTGCCAACAAACCATGCCCAGTGTCAAACACAAACCGGTGAGTGATGAGCATGATGATTCCTCTCCAAAAGCATTCTCATGGAAAACTAATTCTACATCAGCGAGGAGAATCATTATCTGACTACGGATCACAACGTAGCACAAACACGAGCAAACATGCGGTGCTTCGGTTCTCTACGAGCATGAAAAGCAAAGATGGGAGTGAAGTGACGGACAGGAGCACAGCGAGCACAGAAAACTTGCCTGTAGGGAACTGCATCAGAGGAGGAGGCGGAGCTTTAAGAGGAGAAGGAACATCTGTGGGAAGAAGAAGAGAAAGCAGCAGACGGTGAGTTTAAAGCCCAGAGGAGGAAAGACCACGAGGAGAGACGGAGAGGAGCCAAACTAGAAGCTACAGGAGGAAATCAGGTTGTTAAACCTCAAAGGATTCGGCTGTAATTACAGCGAGGTAAAGAGCTCAGAGAACACGAAGCCGGGTTTGTTTAAGACAAAGATCAGAGCCGAGAGAATTCCCGTCTGATCCGGAGGAAGGATTACTGATCAGAACACAGCGAAACAACAAACATCCACTCAGACGTGCAGCACAGCCAGCTCCTCCTGATACGTTAACCAATCAGCTGGAAGCTGGAAAACCCGCTTCATCGTGCACGTCCACCAACCACAGATCAGCTCCTCCATCATCCAGCATCACAAGGTTTCAGATGTGTTGCAGCCCGACAAAAACCACGGCTGGGACGATTTGCTTTCCTCACCATTCGATTCCTTTAGGGGTTTTTTTGGTGCCGATTTGATTTAAATTGCGATTCTCGTGATTCTTCAATATTACAGATTTTTGTGGAGAAAAACAAAACATTTTACTAAAAGATTTTTTTGATAGTTTTTTTTTCTTAATTACAATTAGGAAATAACAGCAGCCAGACCAACATTCTGCTTCTATAATAAGACAACAAAAGTAAAACAATCTAAATGTACCAAGTTGTTGCAAATTGCTGACGGAGAGTCTTTGGACAGATACTTGCCGAACCTGATACCTTTAGTTTTGACAGGATAGGCGAATATTTCCGATACTAGTATCGGTATCGGCCCAACTCTACGTAGCGTACAAACCTAAATTATCTTCATCTTCACATGCTGAGTTTTCCACACAAAACCAAGAGAGTTGATTTAGATTCAGAAAAAACATTGGACTTTAAAATTCCCACAGATGAAGGAGGACAGATCTTCGAATCATCCGCGGATACGCCAATCATCCACGGATCCGCCAATCATCCACGGATCCGCCAATCATCCACGGATCCGCCAATCATCCACGGATCCGCCAATCATCCACGGATACGCCAATCACCAGCGGAACCGCCAATCATCCACGGATACGCCAATCACCAGCGGAACCGCCAATCATCCACGGATCCGCCAATCATCCACGGATCCGCCAATCATCCACGGATCCGCCAATCATCCACGGATACGCCAATCACCAGCGGAACCGCCAATCATCCATGGATCCGCCAATCATCCACGGATCCGCCAATCACCCGCGGAACCGCCAATCATTTTCCAGACAGGCTGATTTAGCTGAACGTTAAGTGATCGGGAGGATTTCTGATGAAACCACCATGAATCTGATCAGATCTATTGATCATCTCTGATTCCAGCTGATGAAAACAAACCAACGTTACCTCTGCTGTCCAAGTTTAACTTCCAGCGGAGAAGAAGACCACCTGGGATTCAACCAATGAGACACAAGCGTCAGACTACCGGGAGGGAGGGGTCGCCATCTTAATGACGAGGTTTACTAATCAGACTGTTTTACTGGAATTTCACCAATTTAACATTATCCAATATTTAAAACCAACTAAAAAAAGAAAAACTGCTTTATTTCGTGGTTTTGGGTTTTGTTTCTAGATATGTAAAATACAATTAAATTAAAAATTAAATTAAATAAAGTAAGATAAAACAAACTTAAGAATGAGAAACAATGAAGATAAATTTTAACTCCATATAACTGAAATGAAAACTCCCAAAAATTCAATTAAAAAAATACAAAAAAAAAATAGAAAAGTGAGATCAAATGTACATAAAATTCTGCTCAATATAATATTTAATAAAAAATACTAGTCTCAGTAATATAAAAAAAAACTTAACCCCGGATAAGCGGAAGAGGACGGTAGGACGGTACTTAAAATTCTATAAAATCTATAACAAATATAACTACAATAAAAAACTATTAAAATAATTAAAGTAGATACCTACTCAAAATAAATGCAGTGAAAAATAAAAGAATAATAAAGTATGATAAAAGAAATAACTGGATCCACTAAAAGAAAGTTTAAACTGACTAAAATTTCAAAGTATATAATAATTAATAACTGAAATAATTTCAATGCAAAATAAAAAGGATCCATTTAAAAATAATAAAAAAAAACTGGTGGATGGATGATAACTAACGACATGAATCCCCAGCCAGGTGTATTGTGATGACATCATTGGGGGCGTGGCTTGGAGTGAGCAGAGTATTACTCTGGTGAAACCCTCACCTGCTGGTCCAGGATCAGAGTCCGACATGTGACGTAACCTGAGCCCGTGGGCTAGTCGGGTTTCAGCTGACAGGATGACACACAGCTGACTGCTGCAGGACTCTTTAGAGGGGAACTAGTTACCAGCAGCAGGTAATCTGATTACTTTCCGCCTTCCTATGAGTAGTTTTATTTACAGCATGGATCGGTGAGCAGGAATCGAACGGACGCATGTGTCCTGCAGCTTCTATAAGCGTCTCTGTCCCAGCGTGATGCTGAAATATGACATGAGGGAGACGCCTCAGCTGCTGCCTGCCAGTAAGGCTGAGAAGCCAAAGTTCCCTGGCTGTCCGTGCCTCAAACGCACCGTCTCAGAAATAACGCCTCAAACGCACCGTCTCAGAAATAACGCCTCAAACGCACCGTCTCAGAAATAACGCCTCAAACGCACCG
>JBBBVT010000017.1:26637569-26650527 GCA_037177035.1 Craterocephalus eyresii | reverse complement strand
AAGTTAGTTTTAGGTAAAGTTAGTTTTACGTTTGATATTCAACAGATATTCGGACCTCCTGTCTCCTGACCCAGTGCCGCTTGTCGTGGGGTTGAGAGGCTGCAACTGTCTTAACGGGTCGAGAGACTGGATGTCCGAATATCTGTCGAATATCAAACCTAAAACTAATTTTACCTCGGTCTGACTGAGCTGACAATGACCGATTTCACGTTGTTGATCTCAGGCATCAGAGCCTCGATCTCCGAGCTGGTGAAATTCCTCTTATTTGACGTTGATGCCATTTTTGTGAATGAACACGTTCTGACAAGCGTGGGAGGTCAGACCTTATATGGATTTATAGAGGCGTTAATTATGCACATGAACAATTCTCGTGAATGCGCGCTCACGTACGTACAGGTGGAATGCATCAAGTTTACGAAGGACATTTACGCATTAATCTGACGTTAAGAGCGTTACTTGAATCTGACGTGGCACGATCGTAGGAGCCCATCGTAGGAGAAGAAGTAAGAGAAAGTTAGGACAAGAATACGAAAATGTTGTTGCATGAGGGCCATTGATTCTAATCACTGAGGACGAGTCAACAGACCTGTCTCTGAGCTGATTGGCTCGTCTCTGGCAGGTCATCAGCGATCGTACGAGCGATGTCGATGCTGCTGTGGTTTGCTGAGACGCCCTGGCTTCCTCCAGCTCCCGGATGCTGCTGTCGTACTCTGACTTTATGGCCATCAGGACCCTCTTATAGGCTGTCGCTCGTCCAATCACCTGCAAGAGACGCAGCAGAGTCATCCGTCGCCATCGGTCACGAAACGCTGGTGATGATTTTAAAAGACTTGACGTGTACAGGAACATAATCAGGATTTAATAATATTTAATTCAAAAGGAGACAAATTACATGATTGTTTCGATAAATGACATGCAGAGAAGTTTTCCAGCTGCTTTACGGAAAATTCTTTTGTTTTTTTTCTGTCTTTCTGGGTGTTTGTTAGCGTGGTGCCGTGTCATTGTGTCAGCTAGGAAAAACAAAACCCTGAGGTTTGGTTTCTCAGATTTTTAAAGAGTTAGACCACATTACATCAGGTCCAGTGTTGACTAAACTATCAGAAATGTATTATCTAAAATAATTTTTATTTATTATGTCGCATAAATGAAATAAAATGTACATATTTTAACCCATCAGGCCCATGTTAAGGGGGGTGCATAGAGAAAAAGACTAGAATAAAATACATAGTATAAATAATAAACGATAGAACATCTTAATCACTACATAAATAATAGAAAATAAAATCAACCGATAAATACATGGATACTTAGACAAAAATATATCATTTTTTAAACATTTTCTAAGACTTAAACAGGATTAGAAAAGACAGAATAATACTTTAATACTTTCCAGATTCGATTTACATCTAGAAAAAAACCACCCTCTGTTCATAAATGCCAGCAGGTTTAATGCAGAGCTTTTATAAATGTAAAAATGATATTTTTGGACTTTTAGCTGTTTGTTTTTGTCTCTTCTTCCAGTCTTACCTTGTTGAACGCGGAGCGGTAGATGATGTACCGCAGCTCATCGGGGCCCTCTGCCGGACACTGCAGGTACTTCTTCTCAGCTTCAATAAACCCGTTCAGAAACTGGAAAAACCTCTCGTCGCTGTCACTCGTTGCAATATTTGGTGAGGAATTTCTTTCTTCTCCAGAAGGAGACAAAATGCGGGATTTTTGTGCCTCAGACATATTTTCTTACTTTAACTTTGGCTCTTTTATCCGGACACCAACAAGCGGCGCAAGCAAAGATTTGTGTTTCTATGGCAACATCCCTCAAACATATCATTAGACGTTCGAGTTTTTTCCCCTTAAAATATTTTTAAGCAAATCCCTTAAAAACAAGTTGTCATTGTAACGAAGAAATACATTAAAATTGTCTTTAAAAAGCAGAGAAAAGAGCATAAATCTGAGTTTTACGTATATTTCGGATCAGGCACAGTAACAGCCACCTACTCCGTGCAAAGAGGCACAGAAAACCCCGTCGCAGCCTCGGGACGCCCTCTTCTCATGATCCGCCATTAGGAGCGAACCGGTGGTAAGTCGGCGCTCCGTAAATTTAGCCGATTTTTGTTAAAAATGGCAACATTTCTGAACATTTAGCGGCTCGAGCAGAATCTCAAAGCCTTTGTGTGTTTCTCCGTTTAGGTGGATTAAACGCCAGGATGCAGATTTTCGTTAAAACCCTCACGGGGAAGACTATAACCCTCGAGGTGGGTGATTGCGGGATGCGGCGTTCACTGACCGCCGTTATTCTGTTTTAAACGCACTTTTCTGTCGAATTCAGAGGAACATCTGAGCTTAAAATAAATAAATCCTGATCATATATGATGTGCTGTTTCCGTGTAAACCGTCTGAAACGCTGTGAAACGGAAGCTAAGTGGCTAAGCTAAGTGAGCTCAGTAAACACGTGTGGCAGCAGCGAGTTGAACAACGCCGCTTTCAGCCTCCGAACGCATCATTTATAGTGCATTTAGGCAACTTATAACTTATACTTTTACACGTGACAGTTGTATAAAAGTCGCGTTTTACCTGGAAGGCCGCGGCTCACCTGCAGTCTCCTGTTTTACAGGTCGAGCCGTCAGACACCATAGAAAATGTCAAGGCTAAGATCCAGGACAAGGAGGGTGAGTAAAGGAGCGTTATCTGGTTTTCTGCTGCAGATTTAATTCTGAAATGTCCTCATCTGATTTCTAAGAGGTTATAACAGAAAAACGAGCATATAAATTATTTTATTTTTCATTCTACTGATCTTCATTAATAATTGTTACTGATATAACATATTATAACTTTATTACAATCCAGTTTAAACGTGTAAACATGCTTTTTATTACTAGATAACTTGGTTTTAATTTAAGCAGTTGTGAACATAACTTTTCATAAAAAAGGAGTTTGAATGTCCATGTGGCTGCAGAATCAGTAAAGTTTATATTAACACAGATTTACTGTTAAAATAAGTTTCATGTTAAAGTGATAAACTGGGAGCAGAATGGGTTTAATGGGAGGTAAACTTACAGAAACTTGATTAGTAAACTGAGGATGTTTTCAATAGATAACTATTTATCCCCGAAGGGAAATTGGGAAGTAAAATATACAGTTTAAGTAAAGTTAAATAAAAATATAAATAAATATGAATACAGAGTGGATTGGCAGATAAAGTGCAGTGGCAAGATGATGGAATCATATTGATGGTATGGTGGTAATGTCACTGATAGTAACAGTGCAAAATGACAGTATGTAGAAATAAACAATACATTAACAGTATGTGGTAATTATGGTAGCAGGAATAATGATAAAATGTTAAAATATTAACACATTTAGCCTTAGTCCCTTTTTTAAAGGGACAGTAGTTTCTGATCAGGCGTGATCTGAGTGGACCTGCAGCGACCATGAAGGCTTAAAACAGTAATAACCGGTGATACTCCCTCGAAAGTTAGTCTGGTTAGTTTAGCGTTGATTTGGGAACGGCTTTGATCACATCTCCAGCAGATTCTGCACCAGTAAAGCAAACCTTTGCTGTTTTTACCTTTTTACATACCATTTTTCCCTTAACAGTGCTGGCACTGGCAGTACTCCTGCGACTACAACATTACTTGTACCTGTTAGTACTAGCAGGTGAAGGAGAACAGCTAATGTGCTACATGATGCACGTTCACACTTAATTTCTCACTAAAAGCTCCGTGGTCAGACGTAGCAACGACCTGCTGAGACAACGCGCTGAATCCGCTGCAGGGACACGACCGGCAGCATCTTCGGCACATTGCAGAGGATGCTTCTCCCGTATTTACAGCCGTGTCTTACCTGTCCGGTACACGGGAAGCCAGCTTTTCTCGTATCTGAGCAGCTGAGAGCGCCGTCCGCCGTTTCCTCTGCTGCAGATCATTCTCCATAAAACTGTTTGGGCTCGGCGAGGCTGCAGGTTCCCACTCCAGCACACAGACTGCACTCGCTGTTAAAAGCTGGATTCACCTGATGAGGTGAGTGCGGTCGGCTGTGCTGCTGGTAGGAATGAGGAAAACATCAGAAAAGCTCATTTTAACGCTTACATGGACGTTTTACATCAAACTTATAGGGTTTCTGCGGTTAAAACCGGAAACTGCGCGTAAAACGATTTGCCTTAAAATGTTTTAACACGGAGAGAAACGCAGAAACAAACGTGATTTTTTTCCCCAGAACGTACAAATTTATGCAGGGCTGGATTGTTTCCATGGGAACAAGCAGGGAAATATGCAAATTAAGCGGGAATTTAATGTTGTTGAGGAAATTGGATCTCTGTTAAAACGTAAACATTTCTACTCGACAGTCAGACAGATGGAAACTGTTTTTAAAACGTCATGTTCGGATCAGATTTTTCCTAAATTCCCAATAATTTCAGTTTAGCTTCCATGGAGAATTCCCAGTAAACTTTGGTCCCGTGTCGGAGCGTAGAAGCAGTTTTTAGTTGTTGATCCTGGTTCAAAGCGAAGCAGCAGGTCTGAGTCGTTCGATCTGCTCTGCAGGAATCCCTCCGGACCAGCAGAGGTTGATCTTCGCTGGGAAGCAGCTGGAAGACGGACGCACGCTGTCCGACTACAACATCCAGAAGGTGAGACCTGGAGCTGGTTCTGACCCGGTTCTGATCTGTACCCGGTGCCGATCCTGACCCTCCGTTCTGTTCAGGAGTCGACCCTGCACCTGGTTCTGCGGCTGCGAGGCGGCGCCAAAAAGAGGAAGAAGAAGTCGTACACCACCCCGAAGAAGAACAAGCACAAGAGGAAGAAGGTCAAGCTGGCCGTGCTCAAGTACTACAAGGTACGACGGCGACTCGGGCCGGCGCCGTAACCCGGGGGGCGAGCAGCCGGCGGGCGTCTGAACGTGTCCTTCTGTCCGCAGGTGGACGAGAACGGGAAAATCCACCGGCTGAGGCGCGAGTGTCCGGCTGACGAGTGCGGCGCCGGCGTGTTCATGGCGAGCCACTTCGACCGCCATTACTGCGGGAAGTGCTGCCTGACGTACTGCTTCAACAAGCCCGAGGACAAGTAGACGCAATAAAGACCAGAGTCCCACACAGGACGAGTCCGTGTGCTCATTCGGGGGGGAAACGGATGGAAAACGTTTTAATTCTGCTTTAAATCCAGGGGAAGGGCTCTGATTGGATGGAGGAGGTAACATGAGAGAGGAATTAAAAATGGAATAAACCTGGTCATATTTGCTGTGACTAAATCCTGTGAAACACTGAAATTGCAGTTTAGTGGCATCAGAAGAGGTTTAGTTTTCCAATGTGATTATCTTTATATCTAAATTATAATGTATAATCATAAAGATGCTTATTGGTCCCTCCTCACCCCGATAGCGAGAGGAAATCTAATGTAGGTCAACGTAAAGGTCTCGGCTACAAAGGTCACATGGTCTTTATCTGTCAGAATTAAAACTCGTGAAATATCAGTTCCTCATAACTAGGATGGATTGTAAAATAACATGAACACAGAAAGTAAAATGTAGGAACCAGAACCTGATCAGTGATGAATAAATCTGCAGGGGGGGGGGGGGGACTAAGAAAAATCCAGAAGCGACGAGGAGACTGACGTCAGTCTTTGCAGCTGCAGATATTTCCGGGTTTTACCAGGAAACGCGGAGCTGGTGACTGGTTTGGTTTTCTGCTGCTGAAAAACGGGAATTACCTGCAATCTGAAAACTACGGAAGCCCACTAGGCTCAAATTTGAACCAGTGGTAGGAAAGGATGCTCAGAAGAAAACAGAACGTGGGATAGATGGAGCGGTTTGTGTGAAACATGATTTACTTCCATTTTCTTATTTTTAGGCGTGTGCTGGAGCTCGGTGTTTCTAAAACTGCACAATCTGTTAATTACCGACTGACTGAGGCCCGAGGAGCAGCTGGGACACGAAAACCTGCAGGACTGAAGATCCCAGACTAAGAATAAACCCAAATTGTCCATTACCTGAAACATCTGTAGTGCACCATCTGTCCAGCAGGGGGAGCTCAGCTAGATTACACACTTTACCAGATTTACTCCTTCAGCTAAATTTTAACTTCATAAATCATAAAAACTTCAGCCTGCTGTTTTTTCATTTCCAGGATTTGTTTAACATTTCTCTGCATTTAGATGTTTTTGTTATTCCCTGTTCTTGATAAAGGAAAATTCTGAAATCTGAGTATGTTTTAGGCCTTTGTAGTCTATAATATTTATTTCTATTTTTAATGTTCTAGGAATGTAAAACACAAAGTTCTCGAATGAAATGAAACCACAGTAGAAAAAAAGCCCTTTTCCTTTACTCTGCTCCTGAAAAAGGGTATTTCCCAAAATATAGAAGCGACAGATCACTGCAACAACTTGTAGTGTAACGGATTATTTTCTGTGTTTTTGGACATTTAGAAATTCTTGGGATCACATTTTTTATTTAGTATAAAGTGTCAAATCTTCAGATTTTTGTGTATTTCTCACACTCAAGGCATAATTTCAACACTTTAGTAAATTATTTCTCATTGACCCAAAATAAACTTTTAGATAAACAGTACACATCATAAAATATAAAAACAGTTAAGTTTACTGCTAGAAATGCTCCACAATGGACAAAAACAGCAGCGCAATTACAGGCGGACCCTCTCTTTTAGTTATTAAAGGGTTAAAGGAGCTTGCTGTAACTTGTGAGAAATTATATTTTTACTGCTGCTGTGGAGCCGTTTGGCCACCAGGGGGCGCCAAGATCTTTGTGTCGGACCACTTCATGTCCAGAAAGGTTCATTCCTACAAAGTTTTTAGTTTCATGAAGTAAAACATGGAGGTAAAAGCAAAGAAAGAGAGGCAGGCGGGAGATTGTGTACTAAAATAAGGTTATTTACTTATAAACGGGTACATCGGACAGACTGGACAGAGTTTCATTGCTGGGTGAACTCATAAGGCACCGGACCAGATGCTGTACAAAAGCACATTTACACATTAGATCAGTTACACAACTACACATACTGCGTTAAATACACCGCCTGTCCACATGCACGTCCTGCGGCTGAGGGGGAGGGGCCACGGTTAAAAGGACAGTCCCACATTTTCTCCCAGAGCGTTAGCGTAGCTTAGCACAAACACTGGAAGCGGGGGGAAACTGCTAGCATCTTTATTTCTGTTCCTAATAAAACGAGCTGAGAGCCGGGGTCAGCTTACCATGGTGATGAGTCGCTGCAGGGTCATGTGACCACAAGACAAAGTTAAAACCTGATTTAGTGGGCGGAGCCTGGCCGATCAGAGCAGAGGGGCGGGGCTTAAATATTTGGGACATTTTAACAAACGTTGCTTTTAATTTGTCCAACTTTGTCCAAAAAAAAGAGAAAAAAAAAGAAAATTTGTCCAACTTTCATCATCGTCTGGAAAACAACCAAAATAGGAAAGAAACAAGATGGCCGCCCAGCGAAGCGTTGAAGCCTCACCAGGTCCCGACCAATCAGCTGTTCGTTGAACCGTTTCAGCCAATCGCGTCCAGCTGGGCTCGTTGGCAGAACCCTGTGACCTCATTACAAACCAGTCCAGCTCCATATATGGTCACAGTATCCGCCCAATGTTAAGCCCCGCCCCCAAACATGTAACATGGCCGCAGATTCCGAACATAGACTCTGATTGGACACAAAGTTAAGCATGAACAGAAACAATCTGATTGGACGAGATGAGCCTCAGTGGGCGGAGCCAGACTGGGATGACTCAGCGGGTTTTTCCGTCCCCCGACCCCCCCCCCCCCCCTGGAAATGCTAATTAACTACCTGCTGCTGCATAAAACATTTTCACGCTAAATAAGACAAATTAGTAAAAACGTTTAGATCTTTAGATGTTTATCTGCCCACACGTTGGAATAAATGGAAAACTAGAAACAACTAATTGGTATTTAAATTGTTGGAATAACTGGAAAAGTTATATATTTGGTGTTTTTAGGACTGAATTTAACAGATTTGAGGGAAAAAGTAAAAAAAAATTTAATCTAACGTTTCGGGGAGGGTTAGCGGCACCAGCAGGGGGCGCCGCAGCGACTCGGCGGGCAGCTGGAGCCAGAAGAAGAAGTCGTGACAGGAAGTGACACAGGAAGAACAGCTGATGGGCTACAGTTTTTCGCCGTCGCCACGGATACAGGATGGGTCCCTTCTTCTTGGCTCCGCCCCCAAACGTTCCAACCAATCACATCTCAGTCTTTACAGCAGCCGGACAGGAAGTGGACAGACGGACGAAAAGGACGGCACACGTTTCCATAGGCGGCGGCGGGATGCCGGTTACCACGGCAGCAGAGTGTCGCGGGTTAAAATCCTGTGCATCGAACCGTAACGTTTATTTACAGCTTTTTAATGTACGATAATAATAATTCCGCAAATAATAGTAATACTACGATGATGCTACTACTAATACTACGGCAGAACCGCGGCGCCGACACAACAACGCCGTCGGCTTTCTGAGTGTTTGAAACAGGCGGAGGAGGAGGCAGCCGAGGGGTCCTTCAGAACCCCCCCCCGATCATCGTCTGGTTTGCTTTCACAGAAAGCGTCGCTCGCCGGCGGGGGGGGGTCATATCTTGATGTCCTGGGACTCCACCATCTTGGCGAGCGTCTTCTTCACTCTGAGGATGGTGAGGCGAGAGGCGGGGTTGTGAGCCCAACACTCCGACATCAGCTTCAGCATGGCCCGAAGGCACTGCGGAAACACAGAGGCAGCGGTTAGATTCCCTGCTGCAGCAGCAGACACACATAATAAGGGGCGGCCATCTTACCACAGGCAGCTCTTACACTGGTTTAATGGGACATGGAGTTAATAAATAACAGAACTTTCTCATTCTTTTACCGATTTTCAAACCGCTTGATGTGTTATAACCGTCAGACATGTGGTTCCTGCAGACTGATGAATAATTATAACTGAACTTTCTAACGGGAATAAACTGACGGCGACAATTTATACACACAAGGACAAGCTTTTATGTTAAATTGATGTTTTTAATGCGTTTGAAATAAAACTGAACTGAACAAAATAAGTTCCCTCGGACACGACGATAAAAATTCCATGAAAACGTTCCCGCTGTGGAAATGTGTTCTGGACGTTTTAAAAGATCAATTCTTCTCACAGAATAATTTTTATGAAACAATTTGGTCTCCAAAACGGTGCATTCAGCATCACTGCTGATAATAATGTGATTTATTTAATTAAAATCACTTTTTCTCAGATACAGCTGGACTGTGGTAAGATGGCCGCCGCTGTCTATGCAGCAGGAAGCTGGAAAAGAAAAACTAAACAAATAAAAATGTGAAAATACATTTTTTTTAACAGTGAAGCTGAAATCGGACGGGCTCAGATACCAGGGCTCTGATCGTCAAACAGACAGACGAGGTCGCATTTAACTCGTCTTGAACTGCCCAATCATCTTTTAGTTTAGCATAATGAGGTCGGAGGTCATCTCAGAGTCTGATACTGGGACTGGGACTGGGACACTCACCTCGTCACTGTTCCAGCGGTTGGACACGGTGGGCCGTAGACCTTTTACACACACCACCTCCAGCATGTCTTCGTAGGAAGGGTCGGAGGGAACCATGTCGTAGTACGGCAGCTGGTAGTCCTCCACGATGCCTGCATGCAGAAAACACCCAGATCAGCTCCACGATTATTTATGTTTGTTTACATGCAGCAGGCGTAGAAATACTGACCAGAACAAATGCATAACAAAAAATATCAAACTGTGAATCAATTAGAAAAAATTGTGATGGTTAATATACCCTTTTTTATAATCACTATTCAGAATATTTTGATATTATAAATTTAACATACTTCTTTTAATTTTATTCAATTTCAGTTTTCAAAATACTTGATTGTTAGAAAGTAATATAAATTGAATAATTTATTTAAATATATAAATTAAATATATAATTTCACATTTTAAAATTTTTATATTTTAGATTAAATATAAAGTATAAAAATATAATACAAAAAATACAAACAAAACATAAAGACAAATATAAAGAAAAAACATTAAATTGTGCATCAATTTAAAAAAAAACAGTGATAGTGATTTTTTTAAATGTTAAATTGAAATGAACTGAATGATGGTGCACTATTTAAAAAAAATATGTCAATAAAAATTTAAGATTAAATATACAATGTTATATACATTAATCATTAGAAAGAGCACTGCTATAATGCTTCTACAAAATATTTTAATATATGAAATATATCAATATTCTACAAAATTCTATTCTTTTTTAAATTCAATTTATTTTTTATTTGAATTTTTAATTTGAATGTAAAACACTTTTATCCAAAGCGACTTACATTTGAGAGAACAACAAGCATGAAATCAAAGAGTAGGATGCAGCATGAACAGGCGGACTGCTGGTCATCCATGTGGTTATGTCAAGTGCTAAGATCGTGCTAAGTGCTTTTTTTGTTGTTATTGTTTTTTATGTGTGTGTGAGTACACAAGTCCTCGGGCTGGGCGATATGGCCAAAAAATAAAATCTCAGATTTTTTAAAATCAAATCCGATTTTCGATTTTAATCGATCTTCTTTAATCATCCTGTCTTTTTCTTTAAAACAGATCACAAATATTAGATTTTATGGGAAAACATTTCTGAATGGTTTATTTCATCACCCATTCAGGAAGTTGACCTAAATTCAAAGTGCAGATATTTTAAGTTATGAAACAAACTTGTAAAACAAGCTAGCAGGCCCTGCCACTGTAAACAATGAAAATATAACTTTAACGCATACAGTTGTACAGGTGAGGGAAGGCAACGTTGGCTAAATATTTCCGGCTAAGAAAATCTCGATTTTCAAAAAATAAAATCCTCATTAATAGCAAATTCGATTTACCGATAAAATCGATTTATTGCCCAGCCCTAACAAGTCCCCAACAAGTCATTTGTAAAATAAAATCACACAGCTGGCTATCATAGAAGCATGGTATGGTGAGTGCATGGAGCAGGTAGTACTGGGTTAGGTTGGACACTTTAAGTGCGAAAAAGCTCTTTAAAGAGACGAGTCTTAAGTTTGCTCTTAAATGTGGAAACAGACTGAGGATAATAATGTTATAGTAAAACTACAATGATGCATTTCACCTCTGCTGTGAATAAATTATTTTTAATTAAATAAAATAAACATGATAAATAAGACGTAAAATTGATTCCAGGTGATTTAGCAAGAAAACAAAACATAACATTGAAAACCACAATAACAATCCTTTCAGGTTACAACGTGGTGAAACACTGGAGGCAGCAGCTGTGTGTGTGTGTTTGTGTGTGTGCACGCGTACCACCGGTGATGCAGCGTCTCGCCATCTCCCAGACGACGAGGCCGTAGCTGTACATGTCGGCCATGATGTAGGCCTGGAAGTGGTTCTTGTTGAGGCTCTCGTCCAGGACCTCGGGGGCCATGTAGCGCCTCGTGCCCATGCGGCTGCTCAGAGGGACGTCCACCTCATTGGTGTCGCTGTCAGCGACGCAAACAACAAATCTATCAGCAAGTAAGCCTCCATAAGAAATCACTCGATTAAAATAAATAATCGTGTTTTGAGACCAGTAATTTCTCGCCAACAATAATTATAAATAATAATAAATAAATAAAAATTAAATAATAATAATAATGATAACATCTGTGTTTGCATTGCTCCATGTGTGAATGTTTTTCTGTTAAGAGTAAATGTTTTATTAAGGAGTAAATATGATTTTCATTTTCGTAGACTTTTCAGCTTAGCAGAAAAATTGCAACTTATCAATTAATCGATCATCGATCGATAAGATGATGCTAATCGATGAATGAATTACTAGATAATTTGCATCCCCACCGACCTGTTGAACTTGACGGCGAGGCCGAGGTCGGCGATGCAGCAGGCGCCGTTCTTCTTCACCAGGATGTTCTTGCTCTTCAGGTCGCGGTGGGCGATGGCCGGCTTGCCCTGCGTGCCGTAGATCTCCGTGTGCAGGTGGCAGAGGCCGCAGGCGGCCGAGTAGGCCAGGCGCAGCAGCGCTGCCGTGTCCAGCGTGCTCGTCTTCAGGTAGTCGTACAGCGAGCCGTTCTCGTGGTAGTCGGTGATGAGGAAGAGCTGCGTGGAGGTTCCCGTGCCTTTGATGTCGGCGGCGATGAAGCCTGCAGGGCGGATGATTGACAGTTCAGCATGGGAGGAAGAAGAGATTCACATAAAAAAAAAAATCACAATTTTGTTTTTCACTACTTTTAAATTGATTCTTTGTTTAGAAAAAAATAATATTGTTTTAAAATTTAATTGAAAGAAAAAAAACTTAATTTGTTTATTTTTATTTTGACTTTTTCTTTTCCTTTTACATCCTTATTTATCGTGTTAAATTATTTTTTAATCATTAAAGAAAATTTCAAAAATGTTATAATTTTTTTTTATTTTTCTTTTAATCGTCGGGCATTACAACAGCAGGATGATGGCCTGCCTGCTCTGTTGCCCCCCCCACCCCCCACCCCCCTTTTTTTTGAATAGAATTTTTTTTTTTTCAAAACACTTTGTGGGGAAATTATATTTTTCTTTTTACTTCAAAAATTTGAACTATGAAAGAATCGCAATCAACCTTTTTTAGTGTACACTATGAAATTACAGACGGACATCGGCTAACTTTAAGCTCAGTTTTTAAACTGTTGATGCCCTGAACACCAACGAAGAAGAATCTGCTGATCTCTGATTCGACGTTACGGACCAGTAAGACCCAGCAGCTCTCTGATTGGACGTTAGAGACCAGTTAGGCCCAACAGCTCTCTGATTGGACGTTACGGACCAGTAAGACCCAACAGCTCTCTGATTGGACGTTAGAGACCAGTTAGACCCAGCAGCTCTCTGATTGGACGTTACGGACCAGTTAGACCCAGCAGCTCTCTGATTGGACGTTACGAACCAGTTAGGCCCAGCAGCTCTCTGATTGGACGTTACGGACCAGTTAGGCCCA
>JBBBVT010000017.1:26497837-26508477 GCA_037177035.1 Craterocephalus eyresii | reverse complement strand
CCAGCCTCTTTATTCAGGATTAACTTTCATTCAGAATTAACTTTTAATCAGGAATTAATGTTTACATGCTCATTTTCTCCTGTTTAAAGAGGAATTGGCTTTTATTCCCAATTAGAGAGGAATTAAAACTCATGTAAACGTGACTACTCAGTGTTTTATATTTGACACAAACGTTTAATTCCAAATTAATCTAGTTTTTCTACTTTCATTCCTAATAAACCTGCTTGAGATCCAAACTTTTGGGAAGAATTCCTGTTGAGAGTAAAAATCACTTAATGTGCTGCTGTTGGGTCTTTATGAAAATCAATGATATTCTGTATGTGTGTGTTTGTGTGTGTGTGTGTGTGTTCGTGAGACTGATGATCGGCATCGATCACTGCTGCGAGGGAGGCGGCTCTCATCGCCACGGTAACATAATGTTATCCCTGATCTGCTGCCCATCTATCCTGGACAGAAATAAAGTAAAATGCATCTAAAAATAGGCCGGCGCCGGCCGCTGGCCAATCCCAGACGAGGTGAATGTGTTTTGCTGAGTCACACTCGGGTTCCTGACAGGACAGAGGAAGAGGAGGAGGGCATCCAATCCTGCTTTATCATCCCTCTATGCTCCCTGATCGGCGCCATGTTGCTGGTTTTATTAAACATACCGACTCAGAAGCATCTTTGCTAACACAGGATCTGGAATAGAAGCTGCATTTTTTGTTCTTCTTTCTGTTTTATAGTGTATCCGAGCCAGAAGTCTGAAAACACTTTCCGAGCCTCCTTTTCTCCACATGCTGCACCTCGGTCCATGTGACCCAGCACATCTTATAGTCGGGTAAACGGACCACATGTGGCGCCGATGTGAGGACTGGGTGGGTCCATGGCACATAAGTGACTGCAGCGACTGTGAAGGTGCTAATGAGTCAGGAGGTTAAACGCCTTGAACTCACCAATCAGAGCTGAGATGTGAAACATCGACAAGGACCAGAAAACAAATCCATTTTTCCTATTTAACCCTTTCACGCATAGCGTCCACGACAGTGGACACTTATTTTACAGCTGTTTTCTAGTATATTCATGGGTGGAAATGGAAAATTTGTACTGTTGCCACTTCAGGGGACATCAGTGAGTCGTGCAATGCACTGTCACTTATTGTAGAATGAATATTTATATATGTAAATTAATACATTGTAATAACCAAACTTTCTTTCGTGATAAAGAGGAAAATAAAAATGATACAGCCATATTTTTATAGAATATCCATACAATAGAAATATGAAAGAAAAACTTATCTAATTAATAATTTTGAAAATACTATCAAAATACTTAAAAAAGTTAAATATGATTAAGAAATAAAAAATCATCACTGTACGTGTCTCTGGAAGTAAATTACTGTATGCAAAAAACATGTGGAACTGTTTCTTAATAATTCATGCATTAAAGGGTTAAAGCTTCTGTCCCCCCCATGTGAGAGGATGTGACATTAATTAAGTCGCTTATTTAATGTTTTATGCTCATAAACCATAACATCGTTTGTGGTCCGTGTACTCCAATGTCCTTTTTTAAACAGGAATGAATCGGGTTTTAATTGGACTGCAATTGGATGCATATTTAACTTAAATAGGTGACTTTTTATTTTAAGTTCTTTGAGATGAATTTTGTTTTGATGTGACTTTAACTGAATTTAAATTAATTCATGTGAATTAATTGGTTCAAATGTTTTGGCTACCTTTTAAAAAGATAACTACAAATGAAAAATGTAAAATGTCTCGAAATATACAGAATTCCTTGCAGTTACAATCGCCAACAAAGCTAAATAACACTATCATAATGATGTTATATTATTAATAGCAATACAGCATTTTTCAATATTATCCCACAACATTAACTCCCAAGCCAGTTATTTATGACATTTGAATGCGATTTCTTTTTTTAAAAAAAACATTTTAAGCTAAACTAAATAAGCTAAAACTTGGACCTATAACATAATTGCAAGTTATTAGCCCTAAGTTTTTTTTTTAATTGTATTAAGCTGATGCTGTGTAGATGGCTGCAGCTATTACGAGATAAAATTTGTCTTGAAATGAATAAATAAAATAACAATTCCCCTCCTTGTTAACTATTTCAGTTACAGCTTGCTAACAAAGCTAGCCGACGCTGTATTAGAATTAAAGCAAACTTCCTTCTCAGTCTTTCATTTTTTCATGGCGTTTTCAGGTAGTCAGCTTAAGCCAAGCTAGACGACATTCTAACAAAGCAAAAAAACAAGAAACTACTGCTGTAAGGATGGTTTAAATAATTGCTGTCAGACCTGCTTTCTCGCTGACGAAGTAAGCTGTTATAACAGTTAGCATGTGATTGTTAGAAATACACTATTTATCAATGTAAATCCCATAAAATTAACCTCCAACCACGTCATTTAGTACATCTCAATGTGATGTTTCGAGCCTTGGAAAAAAGAAACTTTTTATTTTAGCAAACAGCTTAAGCTAGGCTAAACAAAAATGCTAACCAAGCTAAATGTATGTGGAAGCATAGCATCCTGTTAAATTAAGATAAACAGGAAGGTAATACATTTGTTGGTTTGTAATAATAAGCTAATGCTTAGAGTTAACAGGTAGCTTAAAATTTGTCTAAATAATTTTAATGTCCTTCCAAACTGATTGAATACACCTGGCTAAACAGCTAGCTAACAAAGCTAGCTCATGCTCTAGCATTAATTTAATTAATGAATTCATTCTGATTAAACCAGATGAATAAAAACATCCCTCGTCATCTAGACTGGAGGACAGTTTATCTGCACTTTGGGCTAAATATCTCCTTCTCCACCTCCACTTTTCTGTAATCCCTTTTCCCCTCCACTTCTCCTCAGCACCTTCTTTTTTATCTGTTTTGTTTCAAGTGCATAACAACAACGGTCCCAAGTTGCTTCTACATTTTTCTCCCCCTCTCTTTCTCTCCCTCCCTCTCGTGCCCTCTCTCCACCCCTTCCCTCATCCATTAGCAGGAAGAACAGATCGCTGGCAGACGAGAAGAGAGGAGCCGACGGAGCAGAGGGAGAGTCTGAAGAGCCGGGAGACAAACAAGTCAACTACAAAAGGAAAAAAGACGAGAACGAGGAGAAGAAGGAAAGCATCATGGACGCTCTGAAGAAGGGATTCTCCATGGCCAAGGACGGAGTGGTGGCCGCCGCCGAGAAGACGAAGGCTGGAGTGGAGGAAGCCGCCACCAAGACCAAGGAGGGGGTCTTCTACGTCGGTGAGGACGGACGTTCACGTCCACAAGTTAGAGGAATCAGAGAAACGTGCAGGTTCATGGAGAAAGAAGGAATGGCTGCAGGAAGGATGGAGGGAGATAGATGACAAGTACTGAAATATTAAAAGTTGAGCTCATTGTTACATTTATGAGAGGATGGAGACGTCTGGAAAGACGACAGGTATCATGGGATTAAAGGAGGGATGAAGGAGGAGGAAGAGTGGATGGAGATGTTAGGATAGAAAGGGGATGGAGAGAATACATGAAAAGATGAACATAAACTGGGTTATTTAGTGGGAAAATCTCATGAGTGGAGGATGAAAGGAATTCAGAAAACGGAGGAAGAGGTGGAGGATGATGAAGGGAGTAAAATATGCAGGCTAAGAAGCTGAATCCTAAAATATTAAAATGTGGCGAAGAAGAATGTGGAGACAAAGTATTCAGAACATAAATATTGACATGAGTAAGGAGAGATGTGGAGAAGAAAATGGACACTGAGTCGAAGGTCTGGAGGTGTAAAATGAGCGAAGGATGACGTGAGGACGAGTGAAATTCCACGCCTGGCTGGGATGAAGGGAGGGACGGAGGAAGCTCTGGGTCCAGGTTCACTCGTTTAAAAAAAGATGAATAGTGACATCGCTGGAAGGAAAAATGACTGCAACTTATACGGCGTTGATTCGAGGTCGTCCAGGTCAGTCCAGTAAGAACTGATCCATCATCTGATCCACATCAGTCTGGATTATAACGGCTCCATAAAAACCAGTTCAGTAAATAATGATGGATCCACCCTGAGACAGTGGAGAGGACTGGGACAGGACCAGGGAAGAAAACCTGCTGATTCGATTTAAACTGCGAATCATAGGATTTTTCAAAATGCCGATATAAATATGCATCTGTCTGTCTGTCTGTCTGTTTTATTTTATTTGCATTTGTTTTATTTTATTTATGCGTTTTTAACCCCCATCACGGGAACAGACTGAATCTGGACCATCATTCTGCTCATATAATGTCCGACAAGACAAGGGGGGGGGGGCAGTTTGAATTTTAAAAAAAAAGTAAAACAAAAAAAAGATTTTTAAAATCTCGTAACAAAAGAAATTGTAATATTTAAGTGCTACTGTGTAGCAGCTTATTGTTTGAGGTTCCTCAGGGCTTTGTTCTGGTCCTGCTACAGTTCATTAAAACTGCTCTGAACAAACAGCTGCTGCTGAACATAAACATCTGGGTTTTTCTCTCTGGAGCTGATATTAAATCTGTAATCAGATTAATGACGATCTGATAGTCTGAATAGGTCGAGATATCGATTCGTTTCTCAGCTGAGAGATGAAGAGCAACCCTGATATAACTCACCTGTGTGGTTTATTTACTCGGTGTTGCTGATGACAACCCACACAAAGGCCCACAGGAAGTGACGTCACGACCCTTGAGTCTCTGGCTGTTTTCACACCTGTCCCATTAGCTGCTGATGGACGATGCAGACCAGGAACTCTGTGCTGAAAGCAGCATAAAGCAGATAATGGAGGAAACTAAAACCACCTGGACCAGGTTAAAACAGCAATTTAGAGATTAAAGAGAAATGAGTGAAGCCCAAATAAACACAAGGATAAAAACTGAGACTGAAAAGCTGAGAATCTTATAACTGGTGTTTTGTAAGATACGTTAATCAGTGTTTATGGCTTCTTGCTGTAAGAGATCAGGGAGATATTTAATTTTCCTGCAACATCAATCCTTCCAACATGTCACATTGACCGGTTCAGAATCCAGTCAGGCTTTCTGATGTGGAGCAAAAAACCTCATTTCCACTCATACAGCAATTACCGAAGCAGCGGTTCACAGGCCTTTTTTTAAAGGGCCCTTTTTTCATCATCAACAATTAAGCAATGCAAACATGAGAGCCTGCGGTCTAAGCAATAGCTGTTAATGATGCTAAAAGTAAAGTTATCTGCTGATGTGAGGTAATGAACTGGGACATAAAATGGTTTCCAGGTGAATGAAGTCTAATGATGAATGAAAACCTGAATGAAGCATTTCTGTTTTGGGGAACGGTCAAAGCTATGAACCAAATCCACCTAAAACAATTCATAAGGAGACTTTAAATGCTGCTCCGGCTCCCTGGAAGGACCTGGAAAAGGTCCTTGGACTGAGGGGCTGGTCTCACCATGCTTTCTAGGACATATTAAAACATGGTCAAACAGTGCATTGTTTAATATTTAGTCTCAGATCTCTGGTTCCCTTTGAGCCTGGACGGTTTATTCCATGTTTTATGTATTTTGCATGATTTTAGTAGGCTATGTTGTAATTATTCCTGCCCAGGACGCTCTGGTAAAAGAAATACATTTCTCTGGTTAAAGTTAAAATGAAGTGTGAACATGAAGGAATAACTTCCTAAGGATCCATCAGGTGACTCATCAGCATCTCTTACAAACTTTGATGTTTCCTGGAGGTCAGTGAATGGTGGTAAACTTTCATCATCATCCTTCCTGAGCAGCATCTCCAGCTCTCAGAGCAGGGAAACGGCTGCAGAGTCTCCACCGAGTCTCCGAGCTTCAGATCAGCAGACTGTGTTTGCCCAGACAAAGAGTCTGTTCTGTCTGCTCGGTCACATGCACGCCGGGCACGACGCCCACGCAGCCCATTATAACCCAGTCTGGGTCCAGATCCTCTGATCTCCACCAGAGCGCGTCTGTGATGACCTGGTGTGGAGTTCAGGCCGGGCCGGCTGCATGTGTGTCTGCAGATGGAAGCTGGTCGGGTCCAGAAACCTGATTTTAATCTGCTCACATGACCGGGTCCATTCTTTTTATCAGACAGATCTCCAGTTAAAGGTCAATTTATTTGAACAGACATTATTTTCTGTTCATTTCAACCGGTTTAAACTTTAATTTTATTCATTAACCTGCATCCTTTCCCAGTAAACTGATTTTAGTTATATAACTTCATGTAATAATATAATTTATAACATAATTTGCATAGGCTGTATAATTTGTTAATATTATTTATATAAATTATGTAATTTATCAAATTTTATAATTTATTGAAATTATATTATTTATATGAAATAAGTCATTTCTAGAAATTATATATTTTTTATTATTTATATAAATTATTTAATTTATATAATTTATACAAATTATATAATTTATTTGTATAATTTTTCCTGTTTTTCTATTTTATCCAAGCACAGTTCGAGAACTTAAATCTGATTTATGGATGTTTTTCCAGGAAACAAGACGATGGAGGGAGTGGTGACCGGCGTCAATACAGGTAAACAAGCTAACACGTTTCTTTGCTTTATCATTAATGTGATGCTTGATAAGTTGTTTTTCTGCTTAATACCAGTAGTTGTTCCATTTATCAGCTTCTTGTTTCTAGTTCTTGATGTGATGATCCAACTGGGTGATTTAGCTCCATGTTGACATGTAAGCATCATTGAGCTCTGGTGGCTGGAGTTCCCTTTGATGACCCTTAAAGATAAAGAAATTCCCAGCTAGTATAAACATTTTTGCTGTTGACTTAATTAGAAACGTTTTTTGTCTTCCAGTCGCTCAGAAGTCGACTGAACAGGCCAACGTAGTCGCCGACACTGCAGTTACCGGGGCAAACGAAGTTGCCCAGGCAGCAGTGGAGGGCGTGGAGAATGCAGCGTTAGCAAGCGGATATGTAAGCGGGGTGAGTGATGTCATAAAACATGAGCTCTCATTGGGATTTTATATTTCTATATATTCATCATATTTAAATTTTTTATTTAAATACTTTAAATTGTTGGTGACTGTATGGTTTTTATTTATTCAGATTTTGAGCTGAACCGGATTAAATAAGAATTCTTGTTTATTTTTGTTTTATTATTTTTATTCATTAGACAAATCAATGAATATATAAATGACTACTTTGTCTGAATTTAAAGAACATGGGGGTTTGGAACGTACAATAAGATAAAAAAAAACTTAAATGTTTTCATTTTTAGGAACAACAAACTTTACAATTATTTTCAGAAGATTTGTTAGAAAAACATCTGGATTCATTTATTATTTCTGATTTATGTTTTTGTGAATAATTTTTTTCTTTTGTTTTCTCAAATCTCTTGTGATTGGCTGGGACCTGAAGGAGGCGGGACCAGCGGCTGAGGAGGTGCCTGATTAGTTGGGGTGGGGTGGGGTGACGCATGATGCTTGCTGCCTGACATGATCGGCTGAATAAAAACACTTTTAGTTTTCTGGATTTCTGCTGCGGGAACGATGCAGCGTCTCTGAAGTATAGAAGTTACATCTAATCTGATTAAACCAGGCTCAGACCAGTAAAACCAGCATCAGTACCCAGAAATAATGAAAACTACATGATGAAGATTATATTGAATATATATTGAATATTATATTGTCCTTCGAGAAAAAACACCTGAAAAACCTGAAATTCCTTGAGAAAAATTAGTGTAATTTATTTTACTTATCTACATACTTTGTATTTCACATATTTTTATTTTTTGAATATTTTCAAAAATATCAAATGTATTCATGATAGTGCGTATGTATATATTTCTAACATATTCGTAAAAAATATGATTTTATAAAATGTATTTGAACCATTTAGATATTTATTTCACATATATTTTTAAATATTGCACATTTGCATATTTATTCATTCTCACATGCATTACAGATTAGAAACTTTCCAGTAGCTTAATAAGGAGTTAAAAATTAGATCAAAATTAGTCCTAGTTTTATTTTTTTATATTTACCAAATGAATTTATATGTCCGATTGAACCCTCTGGCAGGCCAGTTAAAATAGATTTATAGCCTACTATAGATTTGGTCCATGAAATTAGTGGCAGAAAATTATTTGTTTTAATCTAAAGTTTTTATTTGGCCTATTTAATAATTTGTGTAGAAAAATGAAGTACATAGAGCATATCTTTACCAGTTGATATGTCAGAATTATTGTAGTTTAACATTTATCCAGCAGGGGGCAGAAGACACGGTTCTGATTGTTTAAAACAGGGTTTTTGGCCAAGTTTTTACCATAAAGTGATGAAGTAGGTCCTAAAAATGGTACATATTATATATGATATTTTACTCTTGAAGAGGTTTATCCGAATTGCTGTTAAATTTACACACACATGAGGGAAAAAATGCAACAAACTGACTAAACTCTTCTGGGCATCTAACATTACGCTGATGACGTGTTTCTTTTATTCTTTATAATTTCCCCTTTTTCCTTCTTTCCTTTTGGTATTTTGGTTTACACTTGTTTCTCTGTTAAAATTAAATGGAAAATTAAACGTGTTTCATAGGATTTCAAAATGTTTTTTTAATGCAGAATTAATCAAAGCATGACAAACGAACCTCCTGCTCCCTGAGACTAACTCAGCTCTCTGTCCTAACTTTATTCACCTCTAATCACTTTTTAATCTGCAGACCTGAAACGTTTCTAACAGCTGGAGCGTCTTTCCCTCCAGAAACATGACGCCCTGCTGCCAAACTTCTCCCACAACAAACGCTGAAAACTGGCGAAGAAATCCTCACAGCTGCTCTTTAACTGCAGGAACCTGAAATATCTGCTAGTGTTCATGCCACTGACTAGATAAATATTCTTAGGCCTAAATGAACCAACATGGACATTTGCATGGCCACATCGCCTCTTCCTGTCACGGCCGTTCAATACAACTTTGTATAGCGCCAGTTCAGAACAACGTCATCTCAAGGCGCTTCACTGACAATCAGTTAAAGCAATCTGATTGTCATACATTCATAAAGGCATACATACTAGCCAATTAATCACCCATAGCCGATGTAAGGAAAACAACAGATGCATGGAAAAGAGTCTTCCATCAAACCCCTTCTGAGCTGCTTCAGGCGACAGTGGGGAGGAAAACTCCCTTTTAACAGGAAGGAAAACCATCCTCCAGGCCATCTTTTAACTGAGAATTGGATTGTTTTCCTGAGACAAAGAATCGGTTCTTTTAGTTCATATGAATCTGTTTGGACTTTTTGTAAACAGAAAATTTAGACATTTGAGTCTTTAGTCAAACTGTGAGGTAAATATTAGCTGCAGGTATTTTCTGCATAGTTGCTCGTCAGCTTGTTTTGGGAGAAACGCAGCAGATGATGATGATGATGATGATGATGATGAGAACTCCTCCATCTTTTCTGCAGGCTGACCTTCAGAAAACACAGGCAGGAGGAGACCAGAGCGAGCAGGCAGCACAGTAGGTGAGAATCTACAGTTACCATGTTTACAGCAGATGATCTGGAATCAGCTGTTAGTCTTTAAGAGTCAAAGAACAGAATTAATTTGGAATTAAAATCTTCTTCTTCAGGTTTACATGGAAATATTAATTCTGAATGAATGTTTACATAGAGGATGAGAGCGGAATAATCTGATTCAGGATTAAACCTGGAATAAACCAGTCTCTTTATTCAGGATTAACTTTCATTCAGAAATAACTTTTAATCAGGAATTAAGTGTTTACATGCTCATTTTCACCTTTTTAGAGCAGAATTAACTTTAATTCAGAATTATAGGGGAATTTAGATTTATACTTCATGACTTTATCAGTACGATCAACTCCATGCTTACAGAGCAAAAACATGAAAGACAAAAATTCAACCTTTTTAAATGAAAATACGATTAAAAAAACGGGATTAAAAGTGCAGGCTGTAAATAATAAAAGTCTTTTCGTGTGTTTTGTTTCTCTGCATCAGCCTCTGATGGTGCTGCTGTCACAGAGGAGAGAAGCTGCTCAGATCCTCCACCTGCTCCCATTAACCTTATTAACCAGTACAAACCCCCATCCCACTGTTGCCATGGTGACGCAGCCTCCGCCCATCACACCCGCCCTGACGTCGGTCCAGCATCAATGCTGTAAGCTGATTGGTCGATGTGAAACCACGCCTGTTTGTTTGTCGGAGACCACGCCCCCTTTCAGATGCATGTAGCTTTGCAGAGACGTGATTGGTGCTTACTAATCATTCACACCCTTCCTGTTTGATCCAAGCTGAGCTGGTTCCTTCTTTTATAAACGAGTGTGAAATAAAAACGAGTGAAACCACCTGCAGGCCTCCCTCCTCCTTCCTCCCGCCTCTGAGCTCCCTCTGATGGGTTCTCGCCCGCACGCAACAAAACAGGGCAGAGCCGTCCAGAAAATAATCTCAACTTTCATCCCATTAAAACCTAATTTCAGCTGGTTCAGGTTGGATCAGAACCAGTTCTGCTTCATTTCTGGTATAGGTGGAGAGTCCACCAGTCCCTGCTCCAGTTTCCACCAGTCCCTGCCCCAGTTCCACCAGTTTCCACCAGTCCCTGCCCCAGTTTCCACCAGTCCCTGCCCCAGTTTCCCCCAGTCCCCGCCCCCGTCTCCCCTATTCCCTGCCCCCGTTTCCACCCGCCCCTGCCCCAATTTCCACCGACT
>JBBBVT010000017.1:26483199-26493848 GCA_037177035.1 Craterocephalus eyresii | reverse complement strand
TATGTGCCATTTGACTATATTTCTGCATGATTAGCACTGCGTTGGATGTCTTGCTGCAGAAATTCTTTATTGCCCCCCGCATGGCAGTTAAATCGGAGTTAAATCGGCACAAAAACGAACGAAACCAGGAGGAAAGCGATTGTCTGGCCCTAACCTGGACTCACCTGGACCTCCTTCAGGTGACAGGGGTGAACCACCACCACCAGGACGGAGCAGCGCTTCCCCGCCGTGCTGCACCTGGACAGAGGAGTGCTGGGACTTCGTGGTCCAGTGGTCCCGGTGGTCCCGGTACCGGTGGACCCTGCAGCTCTGGTCTCCTCAGAGCATCGGCCCCTCTTGCTGCTGGGGGGCGCTGTGGGGGAGTCGTGGTCGGCCGTGGACTCCTGGGAACACAAGACGCCGTCCGCGGTGGCCTGGAGGACGACGCCCCCCTCCTCCACCCTCGGGGTGGGGCAGGGGTGGCTGAAGAGCTCGGCGGAGGCTCCGGGGGACGGCGTGGGGGGGCTGAAGAGCTCCGGCGTGCTGGAGGAGGCCGACGGGGGAGTCTGGGTGTGAGTGGGCGGGGTTTTCTCTGGACTGGCTGCTGATTGGACGCCACGCCCGCCTCTCAGGACCAAGGCCTGACTCAGGGTCCAGGTGCTCAGGTAATGGGTCCGAGCCGACAGAGGGGGGGCCGCGGGGGATCCAGGTCCAGGTTCTGGTTCTGGTTGAGCTGCAGGGAAACAGCTGTCAAGATACTCATGAACGGACGCCGAGCATGGATCTTCCTCCTCCTCCTCCTCCTCATCATCTTCATCATCATCATCATCGGTCTTCTCAGAAGTGGACTTCCCGACTCGACCCGTCCGCCCTCGCTCCGATTCTTTGGTCCAATCAGAACCAGAGTTCCTCTGAGCTTCCTGAACACGGAGACTCTTCTGGGACGGCTCCTCCTCATCCTCACCCTCCCCTCGGGACGCTCGTCCTTCGTCCTCACCTGAAGAGAGACAGGAAGTCATCTTCTGAGCTGTGATTGGTTCCTGCAGACGTGCAGGTGAAAACAGCCTGATGTGGTCCAACATGTTTGAATTAAGGTTTAAACCTTAATCCAGAATTAATATTTCCATGTAAACCCGAAGGAAAAGATTTAAATGCCAAATTATTTAATTCAGAATGATGAAATCCAGATTAAAAAACAACATGTAGCCCTAGAGAAAGAAGCAAAATCCTCCTGAATCCAGCTAAAACCATCATTTTCTCCTTAATAGAAGATTTTTATCTGCTCATGTCCTCCAGGGCCGATGCCAAACTCAAAGCTGGACCCCTGGAAGAAGGACGGAAAGGAAACTGAATAACAGCCTGGGCCCTGAACGCATCACCTGCTGCAGGTCTGAGCCGCCCCTCCCTCCAGGTGAGCTCCAGGCTTCTCCATCCAGCAGGGGGACCATCCTCTCCCTCCACCCGGGCTTCGGGCTCCGAGGCTGGGACGGAGGATGGAGGAGGAGCCCCCAGGAAGACGTGGATCTTCGGCCGCTCACGCATGGCGTCTGGCAGGGAGACAGAGCCGAAATCTGGGCTCAGATCCTGCAGATAATCAGCAGGACCTGCTTGGAATTACATGAAAAACAGATTTTTTCTTTTTACTGTGTTAGAACGTCAGCTTCATGATGGAAACGCGTCGCAGCTCATGTTTATGGTCTTTCAGAGCCAGCAGTGCTGATCCGGAGGTGAGGGACCCATGACGATGGCTTTACATCAGGACAGATGAAGCTGTTCTGAAGTTACACAACCATGACTCAGCAGAACCGGGACCCGGTTCATCACAAGGATGCAGGTTTGCTTCCCAGCTGGGAACGATAAGCAGGCCATAAACGCTCCTGCAGCAGCCAATCAGAGGCCGGATGCTGGGGGAGGTGGCGGCTCACTCGTTCAGTTTTAACCAGCATAAAATGCCAAATATGTTGTTGTGGTTCTGATTATTTAACCCTTTAAATGCCAGTTTCATCACAAATTAATGTTTGTTTATTAAATAAAAACTATGAAGACATGTTATGAATCATAGGTTTTTGGGTGATTGGGAGTTTTATTAAAAGATTAATGATAAGAATACAAAAAATAAATAAATTTATAAATAATTAATTTTGATGCATTGTAAGTTTTTTTAATGCCAGGTTTATTATTTACTACCCTTTCAATTTCATGGAAACCAAACCTGTAAAGAAACTGCTATAATTTGCACAGATCAATACTTTTGACCCTTAACATGTTAAATTCATCACAGTGTTACCATTTTATGCCCCATCCCCCAGTATTTGCACAGCTGATGCAAAAAAATAGTACAGCTTTTTTTAAATATATTTAATTACTTTTTTCTCTTTGTTGCTTTAGTGTGAAATTGCCTGAGTGTAATTATTTGATTAGATTGAATTTCCATTTGTTAGATTTTGGGCAGCTTGTATTTTATTTAAAGATCCAGCTTAAATAAGAAATTACAAAATTTATTTTGAGACATTGTTACATTTTCTCAGTTTTTTCTGAAATTGATCATTTACAAACACATCACATATTGCTATAAAAATTTTTAGATTTAGATTTTTTTTCTCATTTTCCCCCAAACCAACCAAATATATAAAAATTCCAATGATTTTAACTCTTTAAATGATAAAAATTGTGTTAAATTGCATATAATGCGCTTTTGGGGGGGTTTTCTTCTTATTTTAAATCTTTGATCAATGAACTATAAATTAAAATCTTGGTTTTGATCTGTACAAAAATCACTTTCTTTCGTGTCTTTATGCGGACAGAAACTGATTTTCTTTTTCTTCTTTCGTAAAAACTGACATTGTGTTGTGAAATTGGCATTTAAGGGTAAAAAATATTATTTTTTACATTTTTAGTACTTTTTAAATTAGAAATTAAGTTGACCAACAATAGAATGTTTTTATGGCAGTTTTTTTCCTCAAAAGGTAGTAAACATGTACATAATGTCCTTTAAGAAAAACATGAACTGGAATTTCCAAGTTTTTCAAGAGGAAAGGTTTCTCACAAAAAAATCATCTTGTCTAAAGAACCAACAAATATTGAGGGGAAAATGACCTGAAAGGACAAAAACTGTTTCTGTGACTGACAAGGTAAAAAAGCAGTTAAAATATGGGGAAGGAGGCCCCACAACTAAGAGCCAACAGATGGAAAAGCTGCTTTGAATCCAGAAACTAGTCATAAAACATGTCAGAACAAAGTGTTGCTTTTGGTGACAAAATTCCTAGAAAGGTCTGGACCTTGTGGCATTTTCTAAGAAGTTTCTGAGATAGAAACTGCCAGGAAGAAAGAATGAGAAAACTGAGATGGATGAGCACAGATAAGGTTTTTACCTCCACCACAGGTTTATTTGCTGCGAGCTCCAGAGAAGCTGACACGTTTAGTGACCATCAGCTCTAAGTTTAGAGACATTTAAAACCTGCCCGCTCCACCGCAGACGGTTTTCTAATCTGACTTTATTTTTAGATTAAATAAATTCCTGCTGCTTTGCCATGAAACAGTTAAAGGAAATAAAATCTCATCAGTTCCTGTTTCAGTTATCATCCCGTTATGGAACTTGGATGGCACCGGGGCACGGATATGGTACCAGGGCTCACTCCACATGCAACTTGGTTTTTCAAGTCCAACTTGCCCATCGCTACAGCTCCTATAGTCTGTGAAATATGGCATACTTGGAGTAAATGCGGGGCCCATGCTAATCAGGAAACCAACCTGGGATACCAGAGTTAACAGCACAATCAGCTGTTTATCATAGGTACAGTAGATTTGACTTAATTTTTCATCATTGCTGCTTTCGCCACAAATGTGGCACCATTTAAAAAGGAGAAAAATTAGATTTTCCAAAACTATAAGATTTATCACCAACAGAGGCTTGTTACAACAAATAAGTAAGAACTTGGTAATTATTTCATTTATTCACCTTATTATTTAAAGCCAAGTATCAATCTTTATTATAAAAGTCAGTAGATTCTTTTTTTTTTTTATTACACGTCGCACTTATTTTGAAAGGAGCGCCCGGAAGTGTTAGTTGTCCACATCCTGGCTAATTAGCAGTTAGCTGTAACTGACCCAAAACTTTGGGAACTGTTAAAAACAATGCTCCAGTGTTGATGTTGGAGGTTTCATTCAACGTAAAATCAGTTTTTATTAAGCCAGAATCAGTTCGTGAGGTTTTTGGAGCTTTTCAACAAGTTTCCGCCGCGCGACAAGCGCTAAAGTTTAGCTAGGCTACACGGCGTCGCGTTCGCGTTCTCTTCTAACTGCCTGAAGTACACAGCCGCACGTGCACATGTCACGCAGCGCGTGCGGAGGTGTGGGGTTTGACAGGAAGGGGCGGCATGAAGGAGGAGCCGCTGCGGCGGTACGAACTACTGGTCTCGCCGCTCCATTTCCTCGTCCTGTCCACCGGCGCGCTCCGAAACTTTGACGAACCCAGAAAATGTACCGGTACTTCGGAGAAATACTCACCCGAGGAGCGGGCAGCGTCCTAGCCTCGGGCTGCTCCGCCGCCGCTGACTCTGCGGCCCCGGTGTCCGCCTCGGTGCTGCGGTACCGCGGCTACAGTCAGGCCGTGGACCGGGACGATGATCCGAACTTCTTCACCATGGTGGAAGGCTTCTTCGACCGCGGCGCCGCTATCGTGGAGGACAAGCTGGTGGAGGATCTGAAGACCCGGGAGACCCCCGAGCAGAAGAGGAAGCGCGTCCGCGGGATCCTGCGGATTATTAAGCCGTGTAACCACGTCCTGAGCGTCAGCTTCCCCATCAGGAGAGACACCGGGGAGTGGGAGGTGATAGAGGCTTACCGGGCGCAGCACAGCCAGCACCGGACGCCCTGCAAGGGAGGTGAGAAAGTAGAAAGTAGAAAAAATAATAACAAAACCTCCGATTTATGTTTCCACACCGAGTCAAAAATTAGTTTATTAAGAGTTATATTCTGTTTTTTTTTTTTTAAATTTCATTCAGGATGATGTAGTCCAGATTAATCCAGGTTTGTTGGGCTGGAACTGGGCTGATGTAACCCCGTCCAGGGGGTCAAGACAAGGTCTGAGTCCGTCTCATGCAGACTGGACCAGTTGTGGGTCATTTTATCTCTTTGAGCAAACAAAAACCGAGATTAATTACCCCAAATATTACCCAATATATTTATTTACTCAGAGTTATTCCTTTTAAGGGGCTTTATAACATGAGATGGAACCATTTCACTCAATTTTCATGATGATGATATTATTGTTATTATTATTAATAATTTGATGATAATAATAATAATAATGACAGTAATAATATCAATACAATATCAATACAGTGCCTTTATTTGTCCCCAATGGGGGAATTTCGTTGTACAGCAGCAAACCGAAGGTTCAGAGACAGAAAAAGATCAAATAAATAAATTCTAGAATTTTTTTCAACAAAAGTGAATAATAGGTAAATAAAAGTTAATAACAAATTATAATAGAATAATTAATGAGTGAATTAAAAACTTCATTATAAAGACTTTCATTTATCAAATAAATAAACAAATATATAGCTGATAATACAGTGTAGAAATACAGTAAACCAGACTAAAGCACCAAAAATAATAAAAAACATAAAGATAGGTCAAACTGAAGTAAAACCTGAAAAAGTTACTGAATAAACAGAAAAAAACATATTAATAGAAAATAAATAAATCTATTAATAAGAAAAGAAAATGAGGGGAAACCACTGAGTCGTTATGAATAATATGGAATAGGATGTTTGGGCTGGGGGAAAATTTCTATTGAATTCAAAGTAAATAGAATGAACCAATGAGGAGGCAGCGTGTCATTTTGCAGGTGTGCATGTGTGTGTGTGTGTGTTGATGGTGGCGTGAGTGTTTGTTTAATGTGTGTGCTGACGTTTCCTCCCCTGGCAGGAATGCTGATGGCTCTGCTCTTCATCATCAGCCGTCATGCAGTCTGACCGTGTGTGTGTGTGTAACATCTCGCTGCCGGAACCGGCTCGGTGTGTTTGGACCGAGCCGGACCTGCTCAGTCCGGTGTTTCCTCATCCCACAGACCTTCAGCTTCCCTCTGATCCGGTTCTGTTACATTTTTGGCTTTTTTGGTCCTTTTCACAGAGTTTTTACACTCCTGCTGCAGCAGAGACGTTTCCTGCTGCCCTGATTTCCTCGTTACAGCAGCCTGTCAGCAGGAACGACGCTCCCGGCACGAAAAGACAAATTTCTGAGGAAATTTGGCTGCGGTTCAAAACCCGCCTGCTGTGTCTGTAACTGATCCCAGCTCAGACGGAGCGCGTAGTCAGCCGGGGTGAGGAATGCCGTCTGGACCTGAAGCATGAGCTCAGCAAAGCTGTAGATATATCTGAATAAAATAACATTTATTCTGGTTAAAGTATTTTATGAAGTCATTTATATGTTGGCATATAATAAATGTGAAGTTTTTTAGATGGAATTTTAGTGCAATATTGATTTAAAAGTAAGACAAAAATGGTTATTTTACCTTTGTCACTTTTTTAGAATAAAATGTAAGGAATGTATAAAATAATATATTAAAAAGCTTATGTTTTTATGAAATAAATTAATTGTGTGTGATTTTAAAAAATGAATATTGTTTAAAAATGCATTTGAATGCATTTTAAATTGATATAATTCACTTTGTAAGAATATATTTGATAATATAAAATGTAAATGGGATTTTTTAAAATTATTTTTATTTGAAGGTTTTTGGTGAAGTTGCTTTGTTTCATAGGAGACTGATGCAAGCTGTTAATCACAGACTGAGGATAGAAGGATCGGAACCTCGTTGATTAAAGCTTAATTATGTTGATAAATATACTGATGAATTACAAACTATTATGATTTTCTTTGTGACATTTCCCAGTAGAGTGTGGAATAGAAAATACAAAACGTCTTTTTATCTCTGACTTCTTCTATGGTGGCTCCATGATTGGACTCTTCAGGACTTCCTGAAAAAAAAGAAATAGTGGATAAAATAAATAAATAATAAATAAAATAAATAAAATAAATAAATAAAATATATTAAAAAAAGAAATAAATAGATGAATAAAAAAAAATGACAGAAAGGTAATCCTGAGAATATTTGCAGATGTTTGTGTAGGATCTACCTGTGCAGGCTGAACATAATGCAGTATTTAAGGAGTTTTCTTCCTGTCTGAGGAGTTTCTGAGCAGCTGGAAGTGATGCATGCAGTAAATAGTTCAAATGTGATAATTGGGGTTTAGAAACGCTGCTGAAGATTATGGAGCTTCATCTGCAGCATTGATGATGGTGGTTGATGGTTCTGAGGGGCCGTCGTGCAGACTGTGTGGCAGATCGAAGGTTTCTGGATGTTGGTGCTGCAGTGTCACCGTGAAGCCGGTGTTTGCTGAGCAGGTGACTGACCTACAGGTGTGTGCTCCACCTGATCTCTGCTGCTGCCTTGTTTTCATGTTTTTCTCCGTCATGGTTAAGAAAAATATTCTGACTCGGCTGAGACATGTCGAGTCAGGCAGGCAGTTGCTCCCTGCAGCAGGTTGATCCAGTCTGGATCAACTGGTCTGTTCTGGTCCGGACCAGACGTGTTGAACCTGAGTGGTGGACCAGCTTCTGGACACGTTGAATCTGATTGGTCGACCAGCCTCATGTGTTCTGAGGTGATTCTGTGTGCATGTGAGCAGGTTGGGGCAGGTGAGGGTGTGTTTGTGTACCGTCCCTTTAAAAGAGGCTGTTTGCGGAGGAGGCGGCCACACCCCGTCTGACTCACCTGGACAGGCAACCCGACCTCCTCACGCCTGCTCCTGCTTCCTGCTCCTCATCCATTCATCTCCTTCCCCTCGCCTTGGTCTCAGACTGGAGTCGGGAAAACTCTTCCGCATGTCCGGCTGTTTTTCCTGCAGCTGTTTGCTGGCTCACATCCAGACTCGTTTAAAGCTGGACTTTTTATTTTCCATGCTGGCAAACAGCAGCAGCAGAGCCAAACCCTGGAAAATAGTCCCAGCTGTAGCTTAATGATACTCCTATAATTAAAAATACATCGGTTATGTAACGTTTATAGGGAAAATCACAGCAAAACAACCCAGAATGTTCATAAAGTAGAGAAATTAAACATTTGCACTTATCAAAAGATCATTTTATCTGATTTTATAAAGTGAAGAATCACCAAACCCTGATTTTACAGCTTCATTGTGCCGATCGATTCTCTGATCGATTGTTTCTGCCTCAGTCAGCTGCTCTTGCTTTCTCTCCTACCGTCATCAGAGGTTTTAGAAAAGCGTCTCCTCAGTCTTTATGCAGTGCAGTCCATCATATTGTCAGGTTTTTAATCTTCAAATGGAAAACAAATTCATCTCTTAAACAACCCAGTAGCCAGACCAACATTTTGCTGCTATAATGCCCAACAAGACGAGTAAAAAAGATAAAATAATAAAAATGAAATAAAAAAATATTTTTAAAAATCTTGTATTTATTTGAAAAAAAGATTAAATAAAAAAAAACAATTTTACATTTGTACAAGTAAAAAAATCCAGATATTTGATTTTTCAATTCAATTTCCGGTCTGTAAAAAAAACCCCCCACAAACAACCGTCATTAATAAAATCAGGGTTTGACATTTTAGAAACGTCTCCACAAGAAAAACCACATGATGCATCAAACGGTGAAGCAGAAAATCCAGCTCAACAAAAGACCGGAGAGTTCTGGGTTCACCCACGTTCAGGTCGTTGAAGCTGGAAATGTTTAAAATGTCTAAAAACCTGGAACTCCTGCAGCGGTGTGGAGACGTTGCAGCAGGTGTGTGCGGTTCTGCTCGGTGACGTTGGTTTGTGTGTGTCTCAGGGATCCGGTACAGCACCGACGTATCCGTGGACGAGGTGAAAGCTCTGGCCTCCCTGATGACCTACAAATGTGCTGTAGTCGGTGAGCACGCACGCACGCACACACACACACACACATATCCACATGCATACACACACACGCATCCACAGACCTGTTCTGCTGTTGCCGTGACGCTGCTCCTGTTGTTGTAGACGTGCCGTTCGGTGGAGCCAAAGCTGGAGTGAAGATCAACCCGAAGAACTACTCGGTGAGTTGCTGCAGCTTCAAACACGCGTGTTCAGGTTTCCTGCTGGACCCGAAGGAGTTCTGAGTTTCTGAAACATGCTGAGGGCCGCACAGACGTGCTGGTTCGGGCTGAGGGTCCATTTCCTGCTGGAGAGTTTGGAGAATCAGGATGAGTCAGCTGAAGCATCATTTAGCTGCTGCCTCCCGTTACCATGACAGCAGCATGTTTAATGCTTGAAATTTCAAGCTATTATTTCCTTTTTTGGTTGAAGGTTTTTCATTATTATTATTATTATTATAAATAATAATAATAGTAATAACAAATTATTTGTTATTATTAATAATAATGATGATAAAAATAAATTTATTATTATTATTACTATTATCATCATTAATAATAATAGTAATAACAAATTATTTGTTATTATTAATAATAATAATGATAAAAATAAATTTTTATTATTATTTTTTATTATTATTTAATAATTTTTTTAATGATTATTTTTTAAAACATTTATCAATGATGAAACCTTTTAATCACAGTCACCATGGCGACGTGTTGTCTCCAGGACAGCCTCAGCTGTCCTATGATGAGGATAAAGTGATGTTTTAAGGGTTTAGAGGAGTTTTAATGGTTAATAAAAGTAAAACTGCTTCAGCTGTGGAGACAGCCAGAGAAGAGGAAATGCTGAGCCATCAGCTGGCAGAGCGACACCGGGATTCTCTCTCTCTCCCCAACATGATGACTCAGTCACTTTCTGTCACACACGCACACTCACAGACACACACAGAGACACACACGCTGGTGTAAATGTTTGCGTGAACCTCGCTCTTTTGGGAAAACACGGGTTGTGCGTCCCGTGCAGCCCGGCCGGCCTCTGACCTGACGGGAAGGAATCCCTGGATGGAAAACAAACCGGATCCTTATCGCGTGACGTGCAGCGAGGAGCCACAACCAGGGTGTTAAGAGATCCATAAACGTCGCTTCTGGGTTTAATCAGTGACAAAAACCGGCACAATAATGATGGGAAACGACCACACATGCATAAAAACATATTACAAGGAGATGGTTGAAGGTAAATCCACCTGAGGAAAAGGTCAAGGTTGTGTTTGAGATTTAAAAAAACGTTGGAAAAAAATTGAAAATTACAGTAAAAAAAAGCCTGGAAAAGCCTTGTTTCATCCTTTTTCCTTTTCAGTGTAAGGTTTATCCATGTAACGTTATAAATATTATTACAGGAGAAACATTCAGGCGTCCTCCAAGTCAGATGAAGGCGGATACCAGTGGGTCCTGTTGGAAAATCTCATGTTTATGTATTTAAAATGTGCTGAAAGAATATCTGTTTTCAGGACACGGAGCTGGAGAAAATCACCCGGAGGTTCACCATCGAGCTGGCTAAGAAAGGCTTCATCGGTGAGTGAAACGCAGCCTTTTATCTGCTTCACCTGCCACAGCTTTGGGCTCTTTGCTCACCTGTCTGTTGGGTTGAACCAGTTCAGACTGGAATTCTACGCTGCAATTAAAGCCGCAAGCGGCGATGGAGGCCCTCGCACCTCTGGCGCCGCTTGGCCTATTGCACCGCCCCGTCCACCAG
>JBBBVT010000017.1:26338696-26348856 GCA_037177035.1 Craterocephalus eyresii | reverse complement strand
GACAGCTGGGATAGGCTCCAGCACACCCGCGACCCACTTGGATTAAGCGGTTCAGAAAATGGATGGATGGATGGATTCAAATTTCATACATGAGGACGGATGAAACAGAAAAGTATTAGGTCCAAAATAAAGAACTCTGAGAGAAATTTGTAGAATTAGTTGTAGAAATGAGAATGTAATCATAGAATTTGGACTTTTCCAGGTAAAAATAAAATCCTCACTTTATTCACTTTATGCAGAATTCTGACTTTTTGTTGGAAAATTCTGACTTTTTGTAGGAAAATTCTGACTTTTTGTAGGAAAATTCTGACTTTTTGTTGGAAAATTCCGACTTTATGTAGGAATTCTGTTCCTTTTTCCGCAGCCCTGATACTCTTCTTCTAATCTAAAGAAATAAAACAGAAAAGACGCTCCTGCACGCTCAGATTGGGGATCCAAATGAAGATTTCAAAATAGACTTAAACGCAAACAGCTGGATTTTTTTAAAAAAATGAATGAACCTGCTTGTACGAACATTTTAATCCATTTTGATTTAAAGCTGAATATTCAGCCCTGACAGCATAATGTGTGTGTGTGTGTGTGTGTGTGTGTGTGTTCATACTGGGGCTCCAGTCCTGCAGGAGGCTGGTCCTCCTGGTCCCAGGTCAGCGTGTCGACAGCGTACTTCAGGATGATGGAGAAGATGCTGTAACCCCTGGCAACCATGTCAGGCGGCAGCAGAGCGACAGGATCCTGAAAAACAAACGGTTTCCGCTGAGATGAGGCGACATTCGTCCTGCCGAGCTTTCGATTTCACAGCAGCAGAATCAGGACTCAGGTTTCATCTGCAACTCTAAGCAGGCGCAGTTCCCTTCATCTGCCAGCAGGGGGCGCCCCAGGTTTACGCCTGCAGGACGTCTCACCTCCTCCGAGTCTCTGCTGCCGTCTGCAGGAGTGTGTTTCTCACAGTACGGGCCTTTCTTCCAGGCCTCGGCGTCTCCACAGTCACAGAAACCTCCACCTCCAGACGTGGTCATCTGGCAAGCAAACACGCACACATCAGTCAAACTTTATTTATACAGCACTTTTCACACAAAGACAGCTGGACCACATGAACCAAATTTCATATCTCCATAACTTTTTCCTTAATCACGATACATATTTCCATATCATATTTTTTGGGAAAGCAACCAAACATAAATGCGCTTTTATTTTGGATCAGAAACACAAGCAGATGTTTATAAAATAATTTAAATACTTTTCAACGACTATAACAAAGATACTTCTGTGCAAAAAGCTAAAAACAGAGATACTTTTAACTAGAGTTGGAAAACTGAATAGAAAAATCGAATGTCTGGATTTTTTTTATCTCACAACTTTAAAATCTTTGTTAAAAAAATCTCTATTTTTTAATGAATGAAAAATTTCTAGAATAATTTTTTAATTTCATTTATTATTAATTTTAAATATCTTTTTTACTTGTCTTGTCAGGCATTACAGCAGCAGAATGTATGTCTGGCTACTGGGTTGTTTTTCCTAAATGAAATTAAGGGAAAAAAATAGCTTTTTCTGTAAAGATTTTTTGTAAGAACTTAGCTTTTTCTCCAATAAAATCTGAAATATCAAAGAATCACGAGAATAGAAATTTAAATCGAGTCGGCGCCCGAAAAATTGTAAAGGAATCTAATTGGGAATCTAATTGCCAATCATCCCGACCCTACTTTTATCTCAAACTCGATATAAACGATATTCCCTCATCCTACTGTATATCTCGTGTGACAAAGTCTCGCTATACAGGTCCTGCTCTGAAAATTACAATATGCTGGAAAAGTTGTTTTATTCAGGCAATTCAACATTAAGCTGAAACTAATACATTTCATATAGTAAGTACAGATGCAAGGTTTAACTTTCAGAAGTCTGACATTTTTGTATTTAAAATATTTTTTTTATTGATTTCAAGAAATTTATAATTTTCTGAGTTTTTTTTATTTGAGGTTCTCTGAACCTTCATTTTATCATTGAAGTTAAGTTACAGACACTACTCAGAAAATCAGAATATCCTAAATAAGCGCAGCATTTCTGTGCAGTGTTCATTATCAAGTTATTTAAAGGTGTGTGTGTAGGTGTGTGTGTGTGTGTGTGCACTCACTCTGTATCGATGATCTTTGTGAACACTTCTCAGGAAACACTGCATGCACAGGACACAGGTGGCATCGGCGGCACATTCCCTGAACAGACAGATTATCCATGAGAGCAGGAAGATGTGCAACACGTACAGGTGTGTGTTACGGCTAGGGATGGACCTTCGATTAAACCGTCTTTATCAATTATCAGGAGAATTAACAATCAATTAATTATTAATGTCTTTATCAAAAGTCAATAAGCAAAAGCAGAAAAAACCTTTTGTGCTTCCCTATTTAGGTTTTTTTTTATACAAGCGACTATTGTCGCAGAAAAATGGGCTCATTCACTGGTTACACTGGAAAATGCGCTTACATACAACTAAAGATCATTTTGAATAAGCGATTAAAATAATAATCGACTAATATCTTAATTAATCACGGTATTAAACTCCACAATTAACTCATTGTAAACATCCTTCAGAAGAGGAAATGTACGGCAGAGGATGATTTTCTCCCTCCACATATTAAATCCCGGGTTTCTTTGGTAATTGAAAAAAAAGAGAAAAAAAGTAAGAAGAGTAATAAAAAAGGGTCCAATCTGGCCCGCGGGATGAATTCAGTCAAAGCTACTCCAATAAAATACTGAATTTTCTTTTGTTCTACAAACCAGAATAATTAGTGACTGTTTTAGATCCACTGTGATCTATCGGCTGTAATAGTTGTGTGATCAAGCAGATAAAATGAACTAAATAAATAAATTTAAATAAAAATTAATTCAAAATAATATGAAATAGGTTTCATCTCAAGTAAATGTATAAATAAAAAATGTCAAATCTAAAAATGAGAAAATTAAATATATTGTATGCAAATATATATTTATATAAAGATTAACAAATTTTATCATTTTATAGTCTATAAAAAATATATTAAACAAAAAAATATTTAAATAAATTAAAATGTGAATGTGTGACTCAGGCAAAATATTATAGAAATTTCATTTTTGAAGAAAATTCAGATTGTTAAAAAGGTTAGACCATTAAACAGCGTGGTTTACTTTTTTACACTGAAATAAAAAAAAAGGGAAAAATGGGACGTTTTCATTATTCAAGCTGATTACCAACCCTGATGTATTGTGTTTTGTTTGTTAGTTTGGGGTTTTTTTCTATCCGTTTGGTCATGTTTGCACTAAAATGTAGAAATAAATTATGTGATTATGTGATCATTTCTCTGACATTAATCAAGCAATCGTGCATGTGTGTGTGTGTGTGTGTTAGCGGTGCGTCTCAGTTACCTGCAGGAGTAGGTGGGCTCTCCCACCTTGAACACGTGGCCGCACAGCGGGGACGGATGGTTGTTCTCCTGCAGGAGGGCCAGGCCGACCGCCGGCTCCCCCCCCAGCAGGAGCCACTCCAGAGGAGCGAGGAGCAGCAGCTGCGTGGCCAGCTCCTCCCTCTGCTCCTCCCTGCCGCCGATCGGCCCGAGGCAGAAGATCCTGGGTACGTAGACGGAGAGGTGATGGTAGACCTCATGCTGTAGGTCAGCCGCCGCCAGCCACCGCTGAGGAAGAGGAGGGAGGAGGAAGATCACTGAGTGGTCAGACAGCGAATCATTCATCCTCGTACCGTCCATCGACTGTAAAGCAGAACTGGCTGGACTGGGAACCAGTTCCTGAACCAGACTCTAACCGGTCCACTGCTTCAGCCGTCATGAAATATTGATATACTGAGTAGGGATGAAAAAAATATCATTAATTATAGTTGTTTCATTGATAGTTGTTTCATCTTATTAATTGATAAGCAGGTTCCTTTCTACGAAAATTCAAATATCACTCCTTAATAAAATAACAGCTGGAACAACACATTCACACATGGAACAATGCAAACACAGATTATTATTATTATTGTTATTATTATTAGTATCATTATCATTCATTTTATTATTGTTTATTATAATTTTTAATTATTATTTTTATTATTATTGTTACTACTAATAATAATAATAATATAATAATCATAATAACTGTTATTATCATTATTACTATTATTAAATATAGTAACTTAAATTATTATGTCTATGATCAGAGGACAGCTTCCTGTGTTCCTGCATGTGAATCAAGGACTTCTGGCATCAAGCGGCGTCATGTGGGCTGCTGAGGAATTACGGGCTCAAAACGATTAATGGCGATTAATTTATTTTAATCGAGCAATTTCTTATCAGCGATTAATTGATAATAAATTATTTGAATCTTTAATACCAAAAATATCACAATATTTTGTGTGACAATATTGTATCAACACAAAAACATTTTTGTTTTATGAAAAAAATTACTTGTTTTAAATCACTTTGCTTTTTATGGAAACATCAACGGTGGAGCTACATTTGCTGTCGCATTGAAACTTTTTAAAGTTTACTTGAAGGATCTGAAGAACTTTAATTTCTGATGTATACGGATGTTTGCGTAAAACAAAAAACAGTAGTAGCGTTTGATCCTGCACAAGCATGCTGTCTTCTGATAAAAACCAGGGGTGGGGGTAAAAAAATACTTTTTTTTTTTTTAATTATAAAAAATTATTATTATTTTTGTTGTGTTAAATATTTAATATTCCCCCAAATTAAATTTTCAAATATTCTTTTTATTAGTTATTTTTTACATTTTAGCCATTATATCTGCAGCATGATGGTCCGGCTTCATCTGTGTCCTGCAGATGGAAACGCTTCATATTCAGCTCGTTCACTCCTGCTGAATACATCCGACTCACATGTGATGTGCAGTTTTTTGAGGAAATATGGTTCCCGATTATAGTTTTTAAACATGCTCTGCGGTAAAAAGAAGCAAACTAAAAATCACAAAAACAGCAATACCGAAAAATCCCAATTTAAATGGAATTGTCACCAAAAACAACAAAAAAATTAAAACAAGAATCCAAACGGGAGGAAAGCGTTTCGTCCCAGCCATAATCAACACTAAAATTTTAGTTCTAGTCGGTTCTTTTAGAGCCAGATTCTGTATTAATACTGTTTGGGATGTACCTTAATAAATTCAGACTAAGCTGTTAGGCTTAAATTTTCATTGAAACGGTTCAGGAGTCATCTGTTGATTTACTTAACGACATCATCCTGTGACTGACTGGAAACCAGGGGGATATTTGTGTGATGCAAATTAAGATAATGAGGTAAAAACCTGCACTGGAGCCTGTAAAAAGAGCTGCGCTAACAGGAAGCACAGATGTGACGGAAATAATCATGATTAAAAAAAATAATAATTATAAACATTTTGACAACCCTAATAGAAACATTCTATACATGTATGACCACTGTTCATTTACGAAGGACAGGTAGGAAAATGTAATTAAAAAATAGAATCAGGATTTTAATTTCAAAATTCTAAATATTTTCTTTTCGCCAAAAATACCTCTTTTTTCATATACATGCGAAAACATTTAAAATATTTTTTCATCAAATATTCATTACTATTTTAATTTATCTTGTCGGACATTATAGCAACAGAATGTTTGTCTGGCTGCTATGTTGTTTTTTCCTGATTGAAATTGGGGTGGAAAGATTTTTTGTAAGAATTAGTTTTTTTTTCCAGTAAAATCTGCAATATCTCAGAATCACGAGAACTGAAACTTCAATCTATTCAACACCTAAAAAACTAAAGGAATCAAATCTGGAGGAAAACATATTGTCCCGGCCCTGCTATTAAGCTACATACGTCTTATAAGCAGTTAAATGTTTTAATCTAGGAAAATAACGGAGACCTTTTCTGATGGCCGGTTTTAATTTATTCATCTTGTAGATAAAGACGAAATGTTTTTATTTCTTCTATTCTCATCCTCTGTTCTCATTGAAGGAAGAGAACATGTGAGATATTGATCTTTGATATTTTAAATTTTGCGATTCATCATGATGTATGAAAAGGGTTTTATGAATAAAGTTTGATTGATTGATTCAGCAATATGATGATGCTCGGCACATTACAGTTTGCAGTTGTTACTATGCTGTGACACGTTCCTTACAATTACATTCTGATAAAGAAAAATCACAACATATTGTAGGGATGGTAAATGAATTGACTATTGATTGATCGATCGTTAAGATTTTAATCAATTACATAATCTTTTAAAAGATAACTCAAATGCATGTTAGGGATGGTGCTGAAGTTACATGTAAGCACATATTTTCTAACTGTCACAGGAGTCCTTCATCTCGTCATAAAAATCTAAATATCAATAATAACCGAAAAATCTAAATGATTTAATTAAAATCTAATTAAAACACAGCTGCCAAACCATTATTCTACTGATATAATGCCCGATAAGGAAAATTAAAAAAAAAGAAAGTTGCAATTTTTTTTCTCATTTTATCCTTTTTTCCACCTTCAATTTAAATTAGGAAAACAACACAGGATTCAGACAATTATTTTGCTTGCTATAATGTCTGCCATCACAAATAAAGAATGTAAATAAAGAACAGATAGAAAAAATATGTTTTTTACAAACGAAAATGAAATTGATTTAAAAATTGCGACATAAAAAAAAATTATATATGTGACATGACTTTTGCTCCCACCCCTAGTTCTTATTTACAGTGTGTCATTCTGCTAACAGACAGCCAGGAGATGTTTCTAAATTCTCCACTCGGACTAGAAAAAACCGAGGTGAGCAGTGTGTGCGAGTACAGCAGGTCAGCGATCAGCATGTCGTCATTAATCAGCTCAGATCGTCACCATGACCTGCTCACACAGTGACACACTGACCTGGATACGGCCGACAGTACACACCGCGTCAACAAACAACCTGAACTCTTTCATCTAAACTACAGCTGAGCAAAATTTAATCAACCTTTTCAAATATATCGAGACTTTGTCACACAAGATATAAAAAAGGGAATATTGTTTATATCAAGTTAGCTTGTTTTGAGTTAAAAATTTCTCTTTTCTAAAGTTTTTCACAATTGTATCTCTGTCATGGTCATTGAAAAGTATTTACTATTATTCTAATACACATTTACTTTAATTTCAGTCAAATACTTTAATGCACATGTTAGGGATGAAAACAATTAATTGATTATCAATTAATTGTTGATAAGAAATTACTCGATTAAAATAAATTGATCGCAATTAAATCGTTTTGAGCCTGTAAGTCAGCTCGCATGACATCCTTGATGCACATGTGGGAACAAGCTGTCCTATGACCATAGATATAATTTATTTATTAATCTTAATTTATTAAACTAAATTTGTAAACATGACCAAAACAAATATTTGTTTGCATTATTCCATTTGTGAATGTGTTGTTCCCTGCTGTTAAAAATAAATCTTTTATTAAGGAATAATATTTGCATTTTTTCTTAAAATAACATTTTACTAATTAATCCATCATAAATCGATAAGATGAAACAACTATCAATTAATGAATTACTTGATAATTTCAATCCCTAGCACGCGTTACTGATCCTTAATAAAAATGCATTTAGCACTCAAGGTTGTAAATTTGAACCGTGTCTTTGTTTACTAACAAAAACATTTAAATTGAGATATAAATTAGTTTATGGTGATTAAGGAAAAAAAACAAAAAACCCGGCTTTAATCTAAAATGCCCTGCCGGGGAACGTTACATCACCTGTCACAGGTGAGAGGAAAGCCGAGCCCTGACACCTGACCCCCTTTACATCCCCCAGCTGCTCAGAGATGCAGAAGAAGCACAGAAAGGTGCCCAGGTGAGGTCAGTCTGAACATTAAAATTACTTTATTTACTATTAAACAGGTCAGGTTACGTATACAACTCACCTGGGAAACCACCTGTTTAACCGCGTTGTCATGGTAACATCACCTGTCGCGGTCAGGTGTCACATCACCTGGGTCAGGTTTTTCAGATGAGAATAATATATAATTTTCATTATTGATTGGGTTTTAATTCAGGTGTGTCAGCGGGGGAAAATGTCTCGCGCAGAACTCTGTGTCACACCACCGCGAGACGTTACTGACCCAGAAACCGTTAAATAACCGTCCGGAACCGGTTTCAGACGGCGGGCCGGGTGGAAATAACGCTACAGATTGCGTGTTTGTGAACAGCTGGCGCTGACAGAGTGACAGCAGCGGGTTTCTGGCTGCCAGATGTTGCACACCTGTCCGGCTGCAGCGGCGGCTAGCTGGGCTGTAGCTTAGCTGGAAAACAAGCCGAGCCGCGGAAGATTAAACCGGGGAAAACAGCGCGATCGGCGGAGGGGAGAGCTCCGTCCGAGGCGCGGCTCCCTACAACACACTCAAAGGGAACCGGAAACCGGAGAGACGCTTACCGACGCGGTGTCTTTGGCGGAGAAATTCAGGAATTCAGAACATAGAGCGGACGGTGGATCTCTATCGGACTGGGCCGCCGCCATCTTTCTTCCCTCTGCTCTGTAGCTGTGGAACAAAAAGATCCCGGAACCGGAAATGATTAGGCAGGGGGCGGGGCCTGTACAAACGGGGCGTGGTTTTGTTTTTTCAACCTTGTCAGGTGAAACTTCATATTAAAATTTTTGAGAGACCTTTGAGGAACATTTTTTTAACATTTTCAGATCAAGCTAATTTTAAATTTTTCTGAAAAATTGACACAATAGTAAAAAAAAGTTTTTTAATGTATTCAGGTAAAATCTATAATTAAATTTTTTCATGATAGAACGACATTAAATAGGGAGTTTTTTTCTTGAAACAAATACATTTCTTATGTAAAACATACTACCTACATTTTATGTTTTTCTGAAACATTTTGAGGGAAGAACAAACACAAGAGTACAAATAAAAAATTTTGTAATGTTTTCAGGTAAAACAAAATAAAGTTGTGGATTTAATACTAAAATTTAATTCTTATATATATATTTTTTTGGTAAAAACAACATTATCAGAATATATTTGAGGATTATTTTTAGGTAAGACAACATTAAAGAGTTACATAGGCTATTTTGTATAAAGCAAACTACACATATTTTTATTTTTCTGAAACATATTCAGGGAAAAACAAGTATGATAGTGCAAATAAAATGTTTTGGAAGTTTTTCAGGTGAAACTAAATGTAAAATTTGTGGATATAATACAAAAATATTTCATTTATTAACAAGGTAGTAACACAACATTAATATAAGAAATTAGAGGATTTTGTTAGGTAAAACAACATTAAAGAGATTTTCCCTTAAAACAACGCATATATTATATAAAACAAACTACGATTATTTCTATTTTTCTCAAGCATTTTCAGGTAAAAAATAAATGGATATAACACAAAAATTTTATTTTTACATATATTCATGGTAAAACAACAGCAATAGAATAAATTTGGAGATTTTGTTATGTCATACAATATTAAAAGGGGATTTTTTAAAAATACATATTTTACATAAAACAAACTACATTAAAATTATTTTTTGATCAATGGTTTCAGGTAAAATAAATGAGACATTAAAAGCATTAAAATGGGAAATCTGGGGATGTTTTTGTGTCAAATAAACAAAACATTAAAAATGGGAACTTTGGGGATGTTTTGAGATAAACTACAACATTAAAATGGAAATTTTCAAAAATGGGAAATTGTGGAATATTTCCAGGTAAAAACATTCAACTTTGAATATTTTGAATCTTTTCTGGATTAATAAACACTTAAAATTTATATTTTGGAATGTTTTCAAGTTAAATAAACATGACAAAGGGAAAAAAAGGTAAAACTTTTGTCAAAGCAGCAAGTGTGACAAAAATTTCTGTTTTGTGATGGACACCAAAGCCTCTGTTATGGTGCGTTCAGACCAAAACCAGCGAGAGCGTCAGGTTTACATGTAAAGTCTATGTAAATGCGCGTCAAGGAGCAGTTGAGCAGCGCGTTTTGAGCGTCGGGAGCAGCGCGTTTTGGGCGTTTGAGCGTCGGCTGCTCTCGTCGCGCGTCAGGAGCAGCGAGAGCAGCCGCTGCTCGAGTTGAAAAATCTGAACTTTCGCTGCTTGATGCGGAGCGTCAACCAATCAGCGGAGCTTAGCTTTAGCTTTAGCAGATATGCTACGAAGTAACGTCGGGAAGCTGTTCTCATTAC
>JBBBVT010000017.1:26311876-26325357 GCA_037177035.1 Craterocephalus eyresii | reverse complement strand
CACTAAAGTACACACAAAGTACTCAGTACTACACTAAAGTACACACAAAGTACTCAGTACTACACTAAAGTACACACATAGTACTCAGTACTACACTAAAGTACACCCCTCACACTCAGGCTGATCTGTTTTTATCGCAGACTTTTTTTTTGTTACTTTTTTTCTATCTATACACGTTTTTCAGTTTAATGTTTATTACTGTACGATGTCCGCCTTCTAATAAATTGTATAATTATCATTATTATTATTATTATTAATACTCACTTTTGCAGTACTACGCCTACTGTACTGTAAGTACACATGTAGCAGGTATTAAGTACAGGTGAGTACGCATCAGGTTTACTTCATATGTTTATGTACTGATGAGGCAACATAAAGAAGTACACATGTAGTAATCATGAAGTAAAAATAAACATTAAGTATAGCTGGAGAGTATACATTAGGTACAGGTGTAGTACAGGTGTAGTACTCTCACCCTGCTGAGCGTCAGCGTCGTCTGTTTGCAGCTCCGGCAGCGAACTCGTAGTTTTCCGGGCTGGATGGAGCCGCAGCGCTTACAGTACACGAAGAAAGTACTACGGGTACGCACACCTATAATAATAAAAATAATAATAATAATAATAATAATAATAACCATAATTAATAATAATAATGAATAATAATAATGAATAATAATAATAATTAATAATAATAATAATAATAATAATCCTAATAATAATAATGAATAATAATAATAATTAATAATAATAACAATCCTAATAATAATAATAACACATTTTATTTATGGTGCTCTTTACAGTGCTCTTTGCTACAACGGGTAAAATTAATGTAACATTCAAACTGAAAAACAAATTAATAAACAAGTCAGAAAGTCCGACAGAAACCAGTTTACAGGATGAAACCAGTCAAAGAGGAGAAACTGACCTCCCTCTCCTCCTCCCTGTCCTCCCCCGCCTCCTCCATCGCCACCTTCCAAGATGGCGGCCAGCCCGGCGGAGGAGGTGAGGAGGCGGGAGGAGCCGAGGTCCAGCCGGGTCAGACGGCGCCGCTCCTCCTCCTCCTCCCGGCCGCGAGCCAGACGCTCCTGCAGGAGGAGCAGCTGGGAGGAGGAGGAGCCTGACGGGGGGAGGACGACGTGCACGGTGCTCTGCTCCGGGAGGTCGCAGCCCTGAGAGGAGGAGGAGGAGAATCAGGTCAGGGATTTTGGAAAATGTTGGAATTGATACAATATCATTGATTTGTTGTTTTTTTTTCTTCGATACTTTTTGCCCTTTTAAATAAAATCAGGCAATTTAACTTTGTACGTTAAAATTTTTGCTGCCCGATAAATATGAATAAGTCATGATTTAATGACTGAAATAAATTATTTTAAGATGATAAATAATAAAATAAATTAAACAGAAAAACACTTAAAAATAAAATAGTTATACAAAAAAACAAAACTGTGGAATACAAATTAAAATAAAATGAATTACAAGTCCTGGTTTACTGGTTTACACACATAGATTCATTTGTAAATATAAAGTAAAATAAAACCATTAAAAAAAATCTGTTTTTAACTTTTATCACAGAACTTTGAGAAAAAAAAAATCTTCAGTGAAAATTAGCCAAACATGAGCTAATGCTAAAGAAAAGAAATAAAGAAAAAAAGTATCGATACTATCCGACTGGAATCGATTGATATCGCTACTTAATATGGAATCGATATTATCCTTAAGGTAATCGATCTGCACGTCCGTGCATGAGGTCAGGTGTAGCTGTGCGGAGCTCACCTGCAGAGAGGAGTTGTTGTGCAGCTCCCTCCCAGCAAACAGGACCCGCAGCTGCTCCGGTCGGACCCCCTGCTGGCCCCCCACCACCTCCTTCAGCTCAGACACGCGCGCCTCCTCCTGCAGCTCCACGGCCACGCCGGGGCCCAGGTTGTAGCGCACAAACACTGAGGACACACAGGTGAGGCGTCAGGTGTGTGCGCGTGTTAGGATGGTCAGCGATAAACTGATCAGCTGATCGATCTGCGTTTGTTGTACTGATTTATTTTCATCACGATTTAACATGTGGGATTCAACCGGAAGACAAGACAAGACAGACCGGTTAGTTTCTGGACTTGTTTTGGACCGGTGCGCCGAGCCACCGTCACCTAACCGGGTTAAATAATCTGATTAACTGATCACATAATGATCTATTATGTTCTGAACCCTCTCAGCTATAACTTTGGACCTGAACTTACCGGTTCCGACAAGCAGAACCGGGCCCACAACTCACCGATCATCTGTCTCCTCGTCCTTCATCTGTGTTTTCAATCTGACTGCCGCGGTGCATTCTGGGAGCCGTAGTCCGCTACGCACTGCTGCGTTTCAGCCGTTGGCCAGCCGAACTACAGAGCGTGATGATGTCACAGAGCGGGCCGGAAGTGGAAGCCGTACAGCTTTTTCTTCTTATTCTATAAGGTTTTTTTCCAGGTGTAATGTAACACAAGACACAAAGCAAATCAGCTACAGAGCTACATAAATAGAAAAATAAATAAATAATTTGATAAATAAATAAATCTAACCCTAACTGAATTATTGTGTCACAGTTACAGAAATGCAGCACTTCAGGATGTTCCAATTTTCTGAGTAACACTTAATTAATTAGGATTAAATGTGCACATATGGACAAATATGCAAATCAAGATATTTTCAGATTTTATTTGTTTAGATTTTGCTGATCAGGATTTGCAGCTTCAGAAAATCTCAAATTACAAAAAAAATTTAATTGATGGAAATCAATAAAAATGGATTTTAAATATAAAATTTGAGGCCTCTACAACCAGGGTGTGAAACTCCTTTTAGTACAATAACTTGGCCTCGCGTGTGACAGACCAATAAAATAGTAGCTATTTTAGTACATTAGCAACATAAACCTAAATTTCATCAACATAAACCTGAATTTTATCAACATAAATCTGAATTTTATCAACATAAACCTGAATTTTATCAACATAAACCTAAATTTCATCAACATAAACCTGAATTTTGTCAACATAAACCAAAATATCAACATAAACCTGAATTTCATCAACATAAACCTGCATTTTGTCAACATAAACATGAATTTTGTCAACATAAACCTAAATTTCATCAATATAAACCTGAATATTATCAACGTAAACCCAAATTTCTTTTAGAAAGAATTTCAAATGTTTTTTTTCTATTATTTATAATTTTTTAGAACTGTTAACTATTACCTAAAGATCCCAAACATTTAATGACGGCTGACATTATGATTAAAATTACTTTTCAAGAAGTGGAAATTCTGTTTAAACGTCCACTGATTTCAACGTAACGTGTCACCGACCATCAAAGCCAACTTGTTTCATCACAAACAGAAGTCAGATGCGTTAAATGTCAGATTTGAGTGTTTTTTTAATAGTTTTATGCATAAAAATCCAACATTCTACAGTAAAATATGGAACTGCATTTATTTCCATTTAAAAGATTAGAGTTAATAGTAATATTATTCATATAAACTTTCACTTTTACCCACTTTTTAGCTTTAAAGCAGCTAGAACTGATCCTGCTTTGTCACTGATTAATAACTGGAAGGAAACTCACCCCAGCTGCATCACAAACCTCTAAAACTCCTCTTCCTCGTCGGTGTGCCGCCCCCTGGTGGCGGCGTGCAGGAAAAACACCGGGATGCAAACTTCTTTCAATGTTTATTACAAAACGCAAGACAGAACATGTCAGAACTGGGTTTTATTCTATTGGCAAACACGATACAATGGCAACCTTCTACCTGCAGCGTGAAGCGTCGCCGGGTAACCGAAACAAAACCAACACATCGTGGATCTAAACTGCAGGAGGAACGAGAACAAACAGGAACAGAAACAAAAAACCAGAGCAAATGACAGAGGGCGGGGGGGGGGGGTATTTTAGACGCCCAAACGTCTCACATTTATAAATATTTCACCATTAAGTTAACTCCGATTCCAATTCACACGGAAAAGCTTTTTCCCCAAACTCAAAGTGTCGACAGGCAGGAAACAAAAAGTGTAGATGGGGGGGGCAGGTTTCAGACAGGAAGGGGGGGGGGGCATCCAGGTTTGTGAGCGTTTACAGAAGTTATCATTGACTTTGTTAAACAGTTCGTCTGCTGCGAGTCATGTGACCTGCTGTGAACAGTGAGCTTTTTTATTTTAATCCCCTAAAACTTCAACAAATTTCTGTGAACTGTCAAGATGACGACGGGCGTGGTGATGGTGTTGCTATGGTAACGGGCCGGCCGCCCGCAGAGAGCCGAGCCGCTTTTCTTTTCTTTTCTTTCTTTTTTCTTTGTGTTTTTTATCATTTTTGTTGACATTTAAATATCATTTATAGTCATATAATACAACATCGCTCCAAATTCATAAATAAGAAGTGCGGTTCCCGCAAGTTTGACTGGCCAGCTCCGATTTCACCCTCTCTCTCTCTCTTTTTTTTAATTTTTAAAAAAACCACGTCAAAGCTGCGACCAATCGGGAAGCTTTCACGATCCAACCTTCAGCCAATGGAATCGCTCGAAGGAACGGGGAGGCGGTAAGACGAGGAAGGAGGCGGGGCCGCTGAGATCAATTCTGACGACATTAAAGGGTTAAATCAATCGGTAATGGAAGCTTCTGATCGGAACCGGGTTCATCCTTCGATCCGATTGGCTGGATAACGTTTTTAGCTCAAATAAACAAAGCGAGGAAGTGATTATTGATCCGCTGATCGGTTTGCTTGCGTCGTGTCGGGACTCAGTTTCCCATGATGCTTCTGGATGATGATCAGGTGACAGCTGGGGCGGGCGGAGGGGGCGGGGCTAATTGAATCTAATCCCATTCATTAGAGCGAGTAGCCAACGGTCACGTCTGACCATATATGGACATGCCCGCCGGTGGAGACCACACCCCCCACCGTACGACCATATATGGATGTCCTGCTGCTATCTACACCGGAGAGGAGTCGACCAGTTTCTGAGTCTTCAACTGGCCCAGATCGTTTCTGAATTTGAACTGTTAGTGGAACTGGTCCCCAACCAGCCCAGAACCGGTCCGCGCCGACTCAGAACCAACCCAGAACAGGTCCGGCACCGGTGGCGTCGGCGGCGTCACTCGGAGTCGGACTCGAGCGGCGCGGTCTCGTCCAGCGCGGGCCTCTTCCGGCGCTTCCCGTGGCCCCGCTGCTCCTCCTCCATGTGGGCCTTCTTGTGGCGCGAGAAGCTGGACGAGTGCATGAAGGTCTTGTTGCACGCCGCGCACGTGTAGGTCTTGGACTTGGCGGTGTGTCCTGGCTTGTGGCCGTGCTGCAGCTTGGCCCGCGCCACGCCGCCGCCGCCGTCGGCCATGCGGTGCGTCTGCTGGTGCCGCGCCAGGCTGGAGGCGTGGCTGAAGCGCTTCCCGCAGTGGCCGCAGCCGTGGCGTCCCCCTCCGCCGCCGCCGCCGCCATCCTCGTCCTCCTCCTCGGCGGCGATGGCAGCGGCGGCGCCTCGCTTGCCGGGCCGGCCCCCCCGGCGGCGGCGGTTCTTCTTGCACAGCGTGTAGAAGTTGGGCTTGTCGCGGGAGCAGAGCTTGAGGCGGATCTTGAGGTCGGACGAGCTCTCGCCCAGGTTCTCCTTACCGGGCGTGTAGCTGTCCAGCAGCTCCTTGACGTGGCTCACCTGGTGCTTGGACAGCTGCGTGGACGTCCGGAAGCTCATGTCGCACTGCGGGCAGGCGTAGAACTTGTCGGGGGCCTGCGTCTGGATGATGGCCGTGGCCACGTGCTGCTGCTGCTGCCGCTGCCGCTTGGTCTTCTTGTTTTTGCCGCCGACCTTGAGCGAGTGGCGCAGCGCGGCCATGTTGGGGCCGAGCGCCACGTCTTTGGGGATGCCTTTGCCTTTCTTGTGGATGAGGCGGTGGCGCGACAGGCTGGAGCTGTGGTTGAACTCCTTGCCGCAGATGTTGCAGGGATGGATGCGCCGCTTGCCGTGCAGCCGCAGGTGGCTGCCCAGCATCCTGCGGGAAAACACACACGGGTCAGACGGGGAACCAAGAATCACAAAAATACGGACTTTGTTTTGTTTCATAATCTTTAAATCGATTTTAAAGTTTATAAAAACGTTGTTTTCCTTTATTTGACTGCTTTTTTTTTTTTAAACATCAACCTCCAGCTTAGAAACATGAAGACTGTGTGGAAATGCCCAAACCTGCAGTTCCCCCCTCCTCCACTGGGAGGCGGAGCCAATCCCCATAGACTCGCATGGTAAAATTTTAAGTCATTTGTTTAGATCTGGGATGTCAAACATACGGCCCGGGGGCCAAAACAGGCCCGCCAAAGGCTCCAATCTGGCCTGCGGGATGAATTCGGTCAAACTTTAATGAAAATGTGAAATACTGGATTCTTTTAGTTCCAGATTTAATCTTCGAGGTTAGGTTGCAGGTCTGAAAATGAGAATATCCTGAAAAAGTGCTGCACTTCTGCAACTTAACTTCAAAGATTACATGTACACATATAGACTAATAGTTTCCAAATATATTTCAGCTTTTATTTGTTTAGGGCTGGACAATTAAACGAATTTTAATCGTGATTACAATATTGCCTTCTCACAATCATAAAAACACTGTAATCGAAGAAAAATGATTAATGTCACACATACGTAACAGGAGTGCATTTAGACATAGTATTCATTTTTATTGCTATTATTATTTAAATATATTATTATTTTACTGCTTTACTTGTTTCCAATTTATTTCCAGTTTTTTTTAAGTTATATTTGAGTTTGGTTGTTCAATAAACATTTTTTTTAAAATCAATGAAAAATCGTGTACATTGATTATGATTTTAATATCATTCAAAATAATTGTGATTATTGTTTTTTCAATAATCGTCCAGTCGTATTGTCAGCTTCAGAAAGCCTCAAATAAAAAAACTAGAATATTGTTTAAAATCAATAAAAATGGATTTTAATTACAAAATCAGCTTCTGAAAGTAAAATCTTGCATCTGTACTTAAACTGTGTTGGTTTCATCTTTTATACTGAATTGCCTGAATAAAGCAACATTTCCAGCATATTCTCATTTTCTGAATAGTACCTGTATGTACGACTGATTTGCAAATTAACCATTTCTGCATGAGAAACAGTCCTAAATATGGGAAAAACAGACAATTTAGGCTTAAGAAGATTCTGAACAGACTTTAATCTAAGTAGTTGCAGTTTTGCTAACATGTAGAAAGAATTTAAACATCCTAAAAGGCCCATTATTCTTCCTTTTCATGTAAATAGACACGTCCTTTTCACGGTGCATCAGCGTAGAACTGAAACTTATAGAAAGTGAACCAAACCATCCAAATAGCTCTCCTCGTTCTGCAGATCATCTACACTTTCTCACCGTTTATCGTCTCATCTCGTCATATCGCTCAGCCCTGCTTCTGGTCATAGTTGTCAGTGTAGGAGTCATATCTGATGCATTTACTGAACCAGATTAATCTGCTTTCTGACATCAGGCAGATGCAGGAAACATCTTTAAAATCTTTGATCTATTCTGAATATGTTTCTTTATTAAATGTCTTATTTGACAAAAACGTTTACATGAGTTTTAATTCCCGTTTAATTCAGAATTAATGTTAATTCTGCTTTAAACAGGTGAAAAATGAGCAAGTAAACACTTAATTCCTGATGCAAACGTTTATTCCGAATGAAAGTTCATTCTGAATAAAGAGGCTGGTTTATTCCAATTTAATCCTGAATTAAACTATTAAACTAGTGTGATGCAGTAATTGATTTTTAAAGACTGATATCTGGTTGGAATAGTTTGTAATTACACACACTTCTGTAATAAATGCTAGTATTGGCCCTGTTACTTGTTTTTGTGCAACTTTTTACATTTTTATATATTAAAAAAATACCCTGCAAAGGGTAAAATATGTGATGTAGCTCATAGCAGACTGAAACATCAGTAACAATGGGCGAATTGGGAGTTATTTACACTTATGGTGAAATTGTGACATTTGTTTTATTGTTACAGGTTTAATTTTTTACTCCAGTATCCCCAAGACCCTAAATAACATTTCTATAGCGTCTACATGTTTATTGAAGTTCACTGGGCCTTTTCAGCAGATGTTTGTGAATTTTCGATTTTGTTTTTTCCTCTCTGTATGATTCTATAAGTTTTAAGTCATTCATGTGACACGAGTGCATCATGGATATTATGAAATAAAGATTATGATTATTAAATATTATAATTATTTATAATTATTATTAATTTTATTTGTATCATTATTATTATGTATTATTATATTATCATTATTATACATTATTATTATTATTATTATTATTATCATTACTATTATTATTATTATTAATTATTATCATCATTATCGTTATTATAATAAATTATTATATTTTTAAATTATATTCACATTTTATTATTATTATTATTATAACTATTATTATTATACATTATTATTATAATACATTAATAATATTTTTTAATTATCATTATTATTATTTATTATTATTATTATACATTACTATAATTATTATTCATTACTATTATTTGTTGTTTTTATTATTATAAAGCCCAGGTTGTCCTGAAAACATAGATGTAAAATACGTGATTGTGCATCATAAGATGATGTTTCATCAGCAATAAAACACAAGAAGTACCGGCGATAAAAACCCAAACGCCCCCAGACTCTGAAGGGTTAAAACAGTGACCTGGGGGGAATTGAGGCTCCGCCCACTTCCACACGGTTTACACACCTGCTGCCTTTGAAGCTCATGCCGCAGTGGGGGCAGGTGTAGCGTGCGTCCTGGTGGGCGGGCTCCAGCGCCCTCTTGGCGGGCGGCGGCGCCCCGGCCCTGCCCGTGTGCGTCTGCTGGTGGCGGTACAGGCTGGAGGCGTGGCTGTAGCACTTCCCGCAGTAGCTGCAGCGGAACTGGCGCTCGTCGGGCTCGTAGTCGGCCTGGTCCGAGTCGGCCTCGCCGTCCAGGTGGCTGCTCCCCGCCTCCACCAGCACCTCGTGCTCCTCCTCGCCGTCCTCCTCGTCCTCGTCAGAGTCCGTCTTTATCTCCACGCTCTGCTCCGTCACCTCGCAGGGGTACACCTCCTCGTACGGGGCGAAGAACGCCTCGTCCGTCTCGATCTTCAGCTGGTCGGCCGTCAGGTCCGACGGGTCGTCCGAATCCTTCTTCACGCAGGAGATGGTGAACTTGGAGCCGACCTCGGCCCACTTCACCACGTACTCGATGGGCTGCGTGTCCAGCTCCACGGTGATGAAGTCCGCGCCCAGCGCGTCCGACTCCGAGACCGCCAGCTCCGTCTCCGAGTCCTCCATCCCCAACCACCGCGGTCAGCAGAAGCCAGCAGAAGCCAGGGGGGGCAGGGGGGGCAGGGGGGGCAGGCGAGGAAGCGCAGAGCAGCTGCAGACCTGCAGAAAGGCACGGATCCGTCACATGACCCTCAGCGTCAGCGCGGGACTTCAGTGATAATTACCACCTTTACATTAGAGTTTATTCCTCTTTAACTGGGAATTAAACTTAAAGGATAAGTTCGGTTTTTTTTCAACCTTGATTTATTTTCCAGCATGAAATCCGATCATTTACTCAGCCAGACAGTTTCAGTGTATTTTTAACTCCTTCAGGAGATATTTAGATCCACTCCGATCAGCGTACGTCCAATATAATGGGAGTGAATGGGACCATCCAGCCAATCAGAGCCCTTCCCTTCCACCATCCAGCCAATCAGAGCCCTTTCCAGCCCCTGGATTTAAAGCAGAATTAAGAAAACGTGTTTTCCATGTAAACCTTCATTCAGATTAATATTTATATGTAAACTTGAAGGAGAAGATTTTAATTTTGAATTAATTTATTAGGAGTTATTCAAACCAAATTAAAAAACACCATGTAACCGTAGCCGCAGGGATGTCAAATTCATTTTAGTTCAGGGGCCACAAACGGCCCGATCTGATATGAAGTGAGTCAGAGCAGTAAAACAACATCATAATAATCTAAAAATAACAAAAAGTCAATTTTCCCCGTTAAAAGTGCAAAGACGTACTTGTATATTATCAAGATACTTTTACTTAATGGCCTAAACTTTTAGAAAAACATTATGACCAACCTGAAATTTCTGGAGAAAAGGAAGTGTGGTTTCAATATTTTGCCTCATTTACAGATTTACAATGTTATTCATTTAGATATTTTTGTATTATATATTTATTGCATACATAAAAAAATTTAATGTCTTATTTTTTAAACATAAATTTATTCATCAATATGTTGAATAAATTTAATTTTCGAATTATTGAATTTGAAAAAGGTTTAATTTATAGAATGTACTAATATATATACTTCATTCTTATTCAAACTGTATTTTATATTTATTCATTGACATATTTCTTACATATTTACTAAATTCCATGCATATTACAACTTCCAGATCTAAAACAATCACAAAACATTACATCAAAGTTATCTGGAACTTAAAAATCCAGTTTTTCACATGTAAATGATAAAAGTAAGATCTTATTTTTATGGAGGTCCAAATTCATCCTGCGGGCCAGTTTGGGCCCTTTGGTGTGCTGATTTTGGCCCCCGGGCCTTATGTTTGACACCCCTGTCTCAATCGATTAGCAGGAGAATTAACAATTGGTTAATCATTAACATTTCTATATTAAAATTCTATATCTATAGCCTACATTTAAAGGAAAGTATGAAAAACACCAGCGTCTTTCCTTATTTTGATTTTTATTACAACATGATCGACTCTTATGGGAGTTAAATGAGATCCACTCACTGGTTACACTGGAAAACATGCGCTTACATACAACTTCAGCACCAGTCTGAAGATGTATTTAATGAATCGATTAAAAAATAATGTAATCGAGTAAAATATTAATCAATTATTCGATCATTAATTAATAATGCCCCTCCTTTCACTTTGGCTGTTGCTTCAAAACCAATCGATCAATCAAGCCGATCAGGTTCTGCCGACCGATCCATCTCTGACTAATGAATCACCAATAATCATTTCCAGATTATCGATCAGTTCGTTGGTTCCAGTCTGTAGTCCAGACCCGATCGGGTTGGACCCCAAACACACGGTTCTGGATAATGATGACTTTGTAGTGGGGGGAAAAAAATGCACTGATAACAGATCAATAATCATGATTATTTAGCGATCAATCAATCAGACCCTGTGTAGGTAGGTACCAGGGAGCCCCTTAGGGGTATAATGGGGCCTCGCCACGGCGGCTCTGGTTACTGTGTAACCCAGTTATTACTCCACTAACAGCGTCTGGGGGGGTAAAAGCATGACGACACACGCCCATATACGGGCAGAACGCTGTGACGTCACTGCAGCGGTATAATAGGGTGACCTCTGACCTCTTATCAGCCCCGCTTCGCTTTACTGGGTCACGTGACAGCCGTCAGTTTCACTTAAAAGCATAAAACCCGCCAGCTGCTCCGCTTTATTGTGACTACAGCTCCGTGCAGAAGTCCGTTCACAAAAGTGTGGATTTAACGCCTGGCAGCCCGCCCGGTCCAGGGCAGGCGCGGCAGACGGACTCCTCCCACATAAACCAGCCAGGACATCCATTATTCATCAGATATGACAAAATGCGCTCATTTCCCTGTAAATATCACCATTATTATCAAGTTTTCCTCAATATCTGGGCGGTTATTTACCGCTAAAAGCAGCCTGAGGAATGGCGGCTGCCAGCTGGCCATCCATTATTAAAGCTGATATTTACCGACATTAAGCTCCCAAAACAACGATATTTGAAAGCCGAAGGGATCACAAGATGGATATATTTGATAAAATGTCTAAAAATGCTGGAAAATGTCTTTATATTTGTCGTAAAACGTGTAGGTGTAAAACGGTGTTTTTCTCAGTAGGGTTCCGGAGCTCGGCCGGGCTGGCTGTCAGTGATGAGGAAGCAGGGGGATTCTCTTCCCTGAAGGGTAACTGTCACCAGAAAAGCGCGGCCACTGCACCGGAGAGGCGCTAACCGGAGCGGGCCGCCGGAGCGCGCGGGATTCGGTTACTCACCGAGATTCTACGGCGGCACAGCGGCGTTTTACCGTCAAATTCACCGGTGGACGCGGTCACAATAAACAGGAAGCAACGGACGTGGATACAAAGCATTGTGGGAAAAAAGGATTAAATGGTCGCAAGTTCCGGAAGTATGGAGGATTGTCTTTCAAAATAAAAGCATAAGCTAAAAGCAAAAATGAACATATAATTATCATTATTTAATTATATAATAATAATAATAATTTAAATAATTAAAAGGAACATAATATGAACAAATAATGCATACATAACCCAAATATATGCAATAAATAATCAATTACATAATCTTAACAATTAACAATGAAATTTGTATGAGAGCTACAAAAAGTTTTTAAGATTCATTAAAAATTAAATAAGATGACCAGATTAGGGCTGGGCAATATATCGAGATTTTTAAAGATATAAAGACTTTGTCATCTGAGAAAGAATGAGGGAAGCTTCAGCTCGAGCTTGCTTTGAGTCAAAAGTACCTATTTTCACCTTTTTGCACAACTGTCTTTTTATGGTATTCATAAGTATTTCATATGATTTAAATACATATTTACTTTAATATCAGTCAAATCTTTTAATGTACAGGTGCTTCTGATCCTTAATTAAAGTGCATTTAGCACTCAAAGCTGTACATTTGATTATTCTGTTTGGTTGCTTGACCAAAAAACATAATATCGAAATATAAATCATGATTATGGAAAAACTTATTGCAACATGAAATTTGGTTTATATTGCCCAGCTCCACACAAGATAAAAGATCTAACCTAAAAAAATGTATTTCCTCAATTGTATCAGTCAACACATTAAATATATATATTTACATTGACTTTCATAAAATGCTAAACAAATCATGAAGTAATGTAAAAATGGCTAATTGTATACAATACTCAGTGATTACAATACTCATAAATTAATTATGAAAACATATTAATAAAATGTATTTTCTGTTTCTGAGAGAATTTTATTTTCCTAAATGCTTCAGCTTCCAGTCGAAATTTAATGAGCTTCACGGATTTCTGTCCGTCCTCAAACGCACCTGAACTGGCATTAAAACCACTTTAATAACAACAATAACTCTGATCAGTGATCGATCTGTAGAGTGTTTGTTTAATCTAATAAAAATGCATTTCCTGTAAACTCAGAAACACACCTGAACGGACGTTAACCTGACTCCTCGGCCTGCACTTTGTTCCTGTCGTTACCTGCTCGGTGGCGACCAATCAGATTCTCGGGATATAACGATAAAACTGCAGTCACGTGACACACCTGTCACACCTCACGTACATTAGAATTTTTGACATCCTGTCCCCGAATTTCACCCTGACGCATCATAATCAGGATGTTTGTCTCATTTCATGTCTGACTGAGGATGAGGAAGAGAAGGAAATGAAAGATAGGAAGATGAGGAGGAGGAAGATCAGACAAGGAGGGA
>JBBBVT010000017.1:26193030-26204441 GCA_037177035.1 Craterocephalus eyresii | reverse complement strand
ACGGGTCTCCCAGAGCCCAGGAAAAACTAAACGGGTCTACCAGAGCCCAGGAAAAACTGTAAACGGGTCTCCCAGAGTTCAGGAAAACTGTAAACGGGTCTCCCAGAGACCAGGAAAACTGTAAACGGGTCTACAAGAGAAAAATGTTTTTTAACATATTTATTCAGTTCTGAAGGAAATTAAAGTGCACCTTTATGGAGTGAAGCTGTCATCTCGGTCATCCCTAAAGAAGGAAAAGATCGGTTAGAATGTGCATCCTATAGGCCAGTTTCAGTTTTGAATGTTGATTATAAATTATTCACAGCTTTTCTGGCAAGGACACTAGAGAAAGTGGTCCCTTATCTAATACACACAGATCAAACTGGCTTTATTAAGCAGCGACAGACTCATGATAATATTAGGCGATCTTACATTTCTTAAATCATAAATCATATTCAACAAAATTAAATAGAGGCTCTTCTATTGGGTCTCTAGCTAAAAAAGCCTTTGACTCTGTCAGTTGGGCTTTTCTTTATAAAGTTTTGGAAAATTTTGGGATACACTGTAAATCCATTCAAACAATTCGGACACTATATAGCCAGACATCTGCTAAAATTCTAATTAATAGTCATTTGTTGGATTCAGTTACAACACAATGTGGAATGAGGCAATGTTGTCCCCTCTCGCCACTTCTTTTTTATCTTTACATGTAGATCCTCTAGCACAATGTTAAAGCAAACATTTAAGAAAGTATTGAGGTACTTAATACCAAGGTAACCCATGAAAGAAGAAGACCATAAAATTGCGTTATATGCAGGTGACATTTTAGTTTACATGACACAAACCTCTAGTGTGCTCCCTGAGCTGATGAATGAATGAATTCTGCAGGAGTTTGGTAGTTTCTCTGGGTATGAATGACATTTACATAAGACCCAACTTTTAACATTGAATTATAGCCCCCCAAAACAACTTCTTGAGAGATTTCCTCTTGACTGGGGTCAATATTTACTTAAATATTGGGGCATTCACCTACCAAGCTTTGAACTATATACCCTTACTAGCAACAATTAAAGATTACATTAGAAGATGGAACTCTATTTCGTTTCTCAGTCTGAGTCACAGAGTTGATTGCGTGAAGATGAACTTCCTTCCACGCTATGTCTCTATTCCAAGCACTCCCAGTGGACATTTCTCAAAAAGAATTTGCAGAACTTGACAGAATCATCTCTACGTTTCACTGGCAGGGTAAGAGACCCAGGGTCAAATATAAGACCTTACAGCTTCCTAAATCAGAGGAAGGCATGGCCTTACCACACCGTAAAGTATTACCTTAAAGCAGAAATGTTGATGCGGACATAGCTCACCATGGAGAATCCAACAGGAACATGTCTGGGAGAAGTCTGAGAGCCGGCTCAGCTACCGGTGCAGCGCCCGATGGCGAGCTCCAGCTTCTGCTGTAGCGTTAGGATAGCCCGACAAATCAGATCCTCCTGCATTCTGTTCAAATGCAGAAAGATCTAACACCGGAGTCGCACCCAATCATTTCCCCGTCAAATTTTAAGATGGACCAATTACATATCACCTTTATTATGCGTCAGAGTGAAAACAATACAAAACGCGTTTTCCCTTTCCTTGGTGCAGTCAAATGCAGTATATGTACAGAGCGTTTAATGACACCTTGTATTCGCAAGTTTTGGACACAAAAGCGACAGCTGTCGTTAATATTGATATTTTAAGGGACGGCTCTTTAGCTACCATAACGGCTCCCGCTCGCCAAGCTCGTTTTCCTAAAGCCTATCCGCTTTAGCATCATAGATGTTGCGTGATTTCTGGGTTTCTGCGATTGGTTCACTCTGAACTGGCAAGGCCCGCCTTTGAAATTGAGAGACAGCGGTTCAGCTCCAGACCCTCAAATCTTTGTAAAGTATTCTGTCAATGCATGTTGGGTCTGGCTGATGAGGTTCTGGTCCTCAACATGGAGGTCCTTGCAGCATAACCCGCAAAAGAGGAGGTGGAGGAACCCGTTGCTGCAATGGGAAGCACTTTGGTATCAGCCCAGTCAGTTCTTTCTCAGGTATGCGTGTTGACAAGACCTCAAAGTGGTTTGTAAAGACAAGGTGGTCTGAAGAAGCCTTGAGCTTGTTCCCTCCTCCATGAGAAGCGAGAAATTTGTTCCTTCTTGAGGACAGGGAAGGGATTACTGCGCGGGGGTCATCTGTGTCTTATTCTAGGTGAAACTTGGTTCCACAGTGCAGGACTGAACCAGCATCCGTGTGTTTATTTCCCGTTTGTTGGAAATGTTTCTATCAGCTGTTAGTTAAAGCTGTTCATTCATCCTGTATCAGTAGAAATGTGGATGTCACATGCTTTCACAGCTTATCTACGCCCACCTCACGTCCCACCAATTACGCTACACTTCTCGAAGCCCCATGGGAAAAAAGTTTTGGCTCCCCGATGCGCCGAAAAGTGTCCTCAATCATGTTGGGCAAGAGCTCATTTTCTTTTCGGAGCCTTGGGACAAAGTTTTTGCCTCTTGTGGAGGATGGAGGGGCCTTTAGTCCAACGACAGACCCTAGGGTACCGAATCCCGAAAACCTTCCCACATTGATGCAATGTGCAAGCCCAGCAGAGAATTCAGGATTTCATTCTTCTACCTCAAGTCCAGATGAAATAACATCTAAAGGAATGAGTCAGAATGTTTTCCCTCCGCCCAAAGGTGTCATAAAAGGTAAAAATGAGATTTTTAAAGCTAAAATGGTTTTTGTACCAGGCTGTAAACATGTTTATTCTCCTGGAAAGTTGCTCTTTTTACCATGAGTCTATGGGGATTGGCTCAGCCAGCCCCTAGTGGAGGAAGGGGGAACTGCTGCTCTAGTGCAGGTTTTTATTCCCTGAGAATGGACTGACAGGCACATTTAATCTACACGATTTCTTATTCAATCTGAAACATAGAAGCATATGAAGTTTATTTTGCCTGAGGATTCTGATCGGTCCAAACTTTCTCTGAGCCGTCATTGTTCTCTGGTCAATAAAGTTTTCAAATCAGCACAAAGTGGTCGGCTGGATTTTCTACAACTTTTATTAAAACTACTGAAAGTGAAGAACAGAACAGGAGGAGCGGGTCACCTGGCGGATGACCGGGTTCTTCCCGGACATCTACAAACACAGAGCAGAACGTTACCTTCGGGAGGACTGCGAAAACCGTTTCATCCGGACCTGAATCGGGTCGGGTCGTCCGCGCTGGGAGCAGAACCCGACCCCGCAAGACTAAACTAGAACAACGTAAAAACAGATTCCGGATCGTGTGGACAGAATTTATCGGAACGTTTTGGGATCAAAATGTTCTGGCATCTCGAGTCTTTTTTCTCGCCCAGAACCGGCCTGGACTGGTTCTTACTCAAAGTTAAAATTGTACTCAAAGTCCAGGGACGTCATGTCCAATGGGAGGCCCAGGTTCTCCGGGGTGATCTCCATCATCCCGGCATCCTCCTCGCTGGTCCCGGCCTCCAGCTGGAGGCCAGAGTCCGGATCCGATGAGTCCAAACATTTCTGGTCCTCCGAAGCGGACTCAGGTTCTGGTTCCGACTGGCGCTGCTGCCGGGTCTGGTATCTGGTCTGAGAGCGGGTTTGTCGGACTGAACCGGACGCAGGAGGCGTCTTTTTGGTCGGCGTGGTCTTCCCTCTGGTTTTGGGACCCGGTCTGGGTTTGGACTGTGGTTCTGGAGCGGTCTCCGTTTGGGACTTAGAGTCCTGGTTTGCTTGTGACTCGGACTGTAGTTCTGTTTGGATCTGAGGGTCCGGTTTTGGTTGAGGTTCGGGTGCTGGTTCAGAGGATTTGGTTTGAGGACTGATTTGGGATTCGGGTTTTGGGGAAGAGGACCGGTTCTGGGCCTCAGATGGAGCTGGTGTTGAAGCCTTTGGATCTGAGGCGGACTGAAGGGACCAAACAGAAGTGATCTGGATGCCCGGTTCGGCCCGGCTGGGAGGAGGACTCTTCGGGTCCGGCTGTGGAGCAGTTTGGACCGTATCCGGAGGCTTGGGTTGGTCCTGGAGCTGAGCCGGTTCTGGAGCTGGAAGTGGGCTCTTTGTGGATCCACTCTGGGAGGTTCTGGTATCCGGTTCCGGTCGGGAGAAAGGGGAGGGGCCTGATGGAGGGCCGCTGCTGTAGAAGATGCCGAACAGTTGCTGGGCCTTGGCCGCGGCCAGGTGACTCTTCGGCTTGTCCGACCTCGGAGCGCCGTCCGTCACCCGGGGCGGCGGCTTGATGAACTGAGTCCGGGTCTGCTCCTCGTCCGGAACGCCGGGCGCCGCCACGTCCGCCATCAACTCCCCCACCGCGCCGGCGGCTTTGGTCTCGGATGGCGACGGTTTTGGCCCGGCAGGGGAAGGATCAACAACAGGTGGAGCGCAGTTCACCTGGAAGCGAGCAGGTTTGGGTTTATCCTCAGGTGGAACCGGTTTTGGTCCAACTGGACCAGGTTTAAGATCAACTGGGCCAGATGCAAGACCCAGTGGACCAGGCTTAGCTTCGAATGGAGCAGGTTTTGGCCCGATTGGACCAGATTTAGGACCCGGTGGACCAGGTTTAGCTTCCGATGGAGCAGGTTTCGGCCCGATTGGACCCTGTTTAGCTTCAAATGGAGCAGGTTTTGGCCCGATTGGACCCTGTTTAGCTTCAAATGGAGCAGGTTTTGGCCCGATTGGACCCTGTTTAGCTTCGGATGGAGCAGGTTTTGGCCCCATTGGACCCTGTTTAGCTTCAAATGGAGCAGGTTTTGGCCCGATTGGACCCTGTTTAGCTTCAAATGGAGCAGGTTTTGGCCCGATTGGACCCTGTTTAGCTTCGGATGGAGCAGGTTTTGGCCCCATTGGACCCTGTTTAGCTTCAAATGGAGCAGGTTTTGGCCCGATTGGACCCTGTTTAGCTTCAAATTGAGCAGGTTTTGGCCCGATTGGACCAGGTTTAGGACCTAGCGGACCAGGTTTAGCTTCGGAGGGAGCAGGTTTTGAGTCAGTTGGACCGGTTTCGGAACCTGGTGGAGCAGAAGTACCGTCGTACGGCGCTTGCGCAGACATGGACGGTGGGAGCTTTGGTCCGAACGGTTCTGGTTTCACCTCGAACGGTCCGGATATCCCGAACGGGCCGTGTTTCTGGAACGGTTTTAAGGGGGACCCCGGAACCGGTCCGAGGATGCCGGGCGCCGGGGGTCGAAGGTTGATGAAGGTGTTCAGAGATGCCGGTTTTCCCGCCGCCGCCGCCGTTCTCCTCATGTGGGCGGCGGGCGGGGGCAGGTTGGGTCGGATCCGTCCCCGGTTGGCGAAAAAGGGAGCGGGGACGCCGGGCTCGCCCCCCAGCTTCTGTGCGATCTCCTTTGCGACGGCGACGGACTTGGCGAACGAGTCCTCCGCGGAGGCCGGGGCGCTCCTGGAAGCCGCTTCGTCGTCCTTCATGAACTCGGCGGCGACTTTCTGCGCCTCCTTCGCCAGGATGTTCTCCTTCTTCTTCCAGGTGAACTTCCCGAAGGAGGAGCCCGAGGCGGAGGCGGCGGCGGCAGCGGCGGTGGGGGCCGGTTTTCCCGCCTCCAGGCTCTGCTTACGAAGCTTCGCCCTCATGGCCGGGCTCGGGCCGCAGAAGATCTTGGGCAGCTCGTAGGGCTTGGGGGGTTCGGACTTCCCCGGGTCCGGTTTGGCCGCCGGCCGGTCCGGTTCGGGCTTCCTGAACCCCTCCCTCTCAGCCTTGCCTTCATGCTTGGAATATTTATCGTGTTTGTATCTGTCGTCGTACTTCGGCCGCTCTTCGTATCGATCGTCATCGTCCCGCCGGTATCGGGGCCGGAACTCTTCGTCTCTGCTGTTTCTATAGCGACCGCCGCGGTCCTCGTCCTCCCTGCCAGACCGGTACTTGTCTTCCTTCTTGCCTTGTTTGTACTTTTCTTCCTCCTCTTTCTTGCTGAAAGAACTCTTCTCCTCTTCCAGGGTCTTCCTAAAGTCTCCCTCTTTCCTCTTCGGTTCCTCCTCCTCCTCCTTCTTCTTAACTTTTAGTTTGTCCTTCGGCGCAGCATCCTCATCCTCGTCCTTCTTCTTGTCCTTCTTGTCCTTTTTGTGTTTGTTTTTTTCATCCCTGTCTTTGGCGTTTTTCTCCTCTTCTTCGTGTTTGCGTTTCTTCCCGCTCGTCTCGGAGGCGAGACCCGCCTGGCGGTCCAGGTTCCTCCTCTGCTCGTATAGCGGGTTCTCGTACATCTGTTTCTGATGAGGGACAAACAGAAATGAAGACGGATCAGCACCGACATCCACACAATTCCATCATGTTAACCATTAGACGTGGGACATATAAAGTTTGGAATAAATATAAGTATTTTTGTTTGTGTCAAGATATATATAATTTTTTTTTTTTTTTTTTACAAAAAAGTATTTTTTGTATAAAAAAAAAATCCACAATTTTCAATTATTTTTTTTCTCTTTTTTTTCTTGTCAGCATTATAACTGTCAAATGATGGTCTGGCTGATATTTTCTAATTTAAAAAAAAGCAAAACAAGCCCCTCCAAAAAACAACAAAAGACTAATTTTAACAAAAAAAAGTTGTAAATTTTTTGGGGGCAAATTTTCAAAATTTGGTTGACTTCTTTTCTTTTTTTTCCTTCTGCAAAAAATAAGTTTTTTTTGTTTGTTTTTATCAAAGAAATTATAGCTTTTTTTTTCTTGTTTAATTTAATTTAATTTAAAAATTTGATACTTTTTTGCAAAAAATAACTTTTTTTTGTTTTTATCAAAGAATTTAAACCTTTTTTTCTTTTTTAATTTAAAAATGTGATACTTTTTTGTAAAAAATTTGTTTTGCAAAAAATGTAAATTTCTGTATATAAAAAAAAAAAGTTTCTTCACAAAAATCAGGAATATGAAAGAATTGTGAGAATTGCAATTTAAACTAAAACGGCATCCAAACCAATATATATAAAAACTGAATCAGGAGGAAAACGTCATCCCAGCCATCAAACACGAGAGTGAGCATCGTCTTCATCGTAAGTCTGTAGTTTGCGAGATGACCAGATGATCCAGAGGCTTCGATTCTTCAGATCGGTACCTTGTACTTTTCGTTGTGAAGGTGCGTGACGACGTGCTCTTCAGCACAGATGGCGTCTCCGTAAAACTCTTTACATAGCAGGCAGAAGAATCCTCTGACGGGAACCAGGAACTCCGAACCTGCAGCCAAACACACGGGCGCTGCATTTTAACCGCCAGCGGTGACGAAATAACTGTCAATCATGTTTACCTGCGTCCGTCTCCGTGTTTGCAACCTGTCAGGACAGGAGAGGGTTAGAGGGAAAGGACGGAGGAGACGGAGGTTATTTCAGAGCGGCGACCGACGGAGAAGCGCTGCGGCGGCTCGGCGGCGCCGTGACGCGACGACTCGCCTCCGCCGGGCCGCCGCAGCGCCGGTCCGGGTCGGCAGCGTCGGAGGAGACGACACGAGACATGAAAGGACACCAGAGGTGAGGACAGCTGTCTTTGCTGAAGCTCCGTCTGTTTTCATTAAGAGACGCTCTGAGCTCCACCTGGAAGCAGAAGATGCTGAACAACGTTCAGTGGCTCAGACAGCACCTAACTCAGAGCAACGATGATGTCACAGGTAGGCATGGCAACGGCGGCTGCGACTCAGTACCTTTGGCGGGTTTCGTCAGCTTCTCCTCCGGTTGGATGCTCTTGGAGACTTTGGTGGGGAAGGAAGCCCATGGGCGGTCGTACGGGTCCAACGTCTGCGAGGAAAACGGACACAAGCTGTAACGGGAGGAAAACGCTCCGTTCCGGTATTCCAGGAAAAATAAGTCGGGAGAAACCGGAGATCGGACGAACCCACCTTTCTGTGCGATTTGCTGTGCAAGTGCGTGAAAAAATCAAACATTGAACCAGAGGTGATGTTACAGTTTTTGCACCAGTGGTTTCCAGCGTCGTAGTACTCGAACGGTTCGGGGGGCGGAGCCGGAGCGGGGGTCGTGATTGGCTGCTTCTCCGGAGACGCCCTGGATGGAGCCACCGCCGCGGGCTAAGAGACAAAGATGGAGGACGGTGAGGAGCAGGCGGAGGTGGACGACGTCGGTGTCTTCCATCCGTAAAAACAGCTTCAGAAAATGAGGAAATGTCAAAATGTCTCACCTGGACTGAGCTCCAGAACCGAGTCCGGCCGGCGCCGTCCACTCGCACGCGACGCCGGACGAGTTCGCTCGAACCGAAACTCCTCTGAGCTGCAGCGCCGCCTGCTGGCAGCTGCTCCTCACGAACAACACACTGTCCAACAACTATACGATCGATGCAAATAATTTCACTGAAATGTCTCCGAACGTTACGTTAAAGATTTTTACTACCTCAGTATATCGCAATAAAAAGAGAAACACTCATGTTCGGATATTTAACGTTACGATGATTCGGCTGCAGCACAGAGGAGTCGCCTCTAACCGGACCCGGATCGGTCGGACACGTACGAAAACGGCGACCGCTACGAACAAGACACATGATAAAGGCTCGATGCTTCGTGGCGAAGATTCCAACGGCATGACCGGTCATCTTACCACAGGCAAGCTGAATCTTAAAACGTTAAGTGAGACAAATCACTTTATCAGCAGTGATGCCGAACGTTTGAAAGATCAGAACGTTTAGAAAAAATTATTATGCGAGAAGAATTGATCTTTAAAACATCCAGAACACATAACCACAGCACCATCTGGTGGCCATAAAATGTAACGACAAACTCAATAAACAGGAACGTTTTCATGCATTTCTGATCGTTGTGTCCGCAGTAACTTATTATGTTCAGTTCAGTTTTATTTCAAACATATTTATAACATTGATTTAACATAAACGCTTGTCCCTGTGTGCATAAATCTGTCAGTTTATTTTCATAAGAAAGTTCATGGCTATAATTATTCATAAGTATGCAGGAACCACATGCCTGTCGTTTATAATACATTAAGCTGTTTGAAAAAGGGTAAAAAACTGATCAAGTTCTGTTATTTATAAACTTCATGTCCCATTAAATCAGTGTTAGAGCTGCCTGTGGTAAGATGGCCGCCCGGCGTCTAAACATTTCCGTTACAGGACTGAACCCAAAGGGATGAAAATCGTAACAGAAACTTCCGACATCCTGCTCGTTTTCATGACAATGCGGCAAAATCTTCACTAATTACCTCCAAACTAGCTACGGTTCGGAAGTGACGTTAAAGATTCCTGTAAAAAAAAAGCATCATTCCAGCAGAGCATGTTCTCAGAATAACGAAGGAAAATTGCGATCGTCCAGAAGTTTACGGAAGACGAGGTGGGACAAATAACGGGGCTTCCCAGCAGAGTTTTCATCCGTACACACCTGCTTTACTTTCCGTCCAGCTTCTCCGTTTCACGTAAAACATCGGATTTTAACCCAACACCAAACAGACGAGCATCGGGTAAAATGACAGAAACTAACAGAAAAAAAGTTCAGACTCGAGAAGAAAACTACAAACAGCGAGTAAAACGGCATGTTACAATGCTAATTATTAGGCTAGCTAAGATGCTAACATGCGAATTTACATGGAGAACAAAATTATTCAATAACATGATAATCCAAAAACTGAGCTAAACATCTGATCGTTATGTAATTTCTGGAGTAATCAGATTACCTCATGTTAGCATAATCTGATTAACTGCAGTTAATTTTTTCTAAACCTTTATTTAACCAGGATGTTTCTTTTCAGGGAGACCTGGCCAATAAAGCACGAATAAAACAATAAACAGCTAATAAATCGTGTTCAGAGCATCTACAGAATTCATGTGAAAAAGTTCGTAATAAATCGTTAAATTGACGGAGTTCATGAGCTTTTCTGGAGGATGTTAAAGGACGCAGTTCTACGTCGCTCAGCTGAACGACTTAAACTTTAGAAATTTAACTAATTTAGTTTTAGAGACTTAAGGGAACATTTGTTTCCTCCTGATTTCTCCCCAGCACCCGACACCCAGCTGTAAAAACTGCGTTTTTACAAAGTACAAAGTAAAAAATCCACGCTGTAAAAAGTAGAGACAAAGTAAAAAATCCATGCTGTAAAAAGTACAGATGAAGTTAGTCTGGGTATTACGTCACTACGTAGAGAAAATGTAAATCAGAGGTTTGAAATATCGCATTTCAGACGTGCATATTACGATGATCCGATAACTCTGGGCTATCGGACTTGTTTTCAAGTTTTCTTCGTGGTTTTTTGCGGGTCTAAAGGAGCAGGAATGATGAGGAGAAATCAAAGAAGTTAATCCCGATTCCTGAGAACCATCGGATAAATAATAAAACTACAACATCTACATGCTGAATAATCTCCAGAAACCCAACGATAATCAGATGTTTGTGTGGGCGCTAGCTGGTTTGCTGACCTGCTAGCTAACAAACCTGCTAGTTAATCTGGTTCTTACTAGAGGAAAAGTTAGCGTTAGCGTGAACCATGCGGCTAACGTTGGAAGCTAACGGTGGGCCCTAGCTGGACCGCCTGCTCCTCCCGTGTTACCTCCTCCTGTACCTTCACTGAGGAGGCCTGCCGGGCCTCCGGGCTCCTCTCCGGCTCCCGTTTCTTCTTCTGTGGTGGCGCGCGCTCTTCTTCCCGGGCCTCCGGCTGCTTGCTGGTCTTGCGGGGCCGGTCCGACGGAGTCAGGCCGAGGATGAGCGCCACCTTCTCGATCTCGGTGCGCTTCTTCTCGGCGGCTTCGTGCTCCTTGCGGAGGCTGGAGATCTGAGCCATGACCTCCTCCTGCAGCCGGCTGATCTCCTGCAGCAGAGGGTCTTTGTGGCCGTCCTTCTCCCGACGCTTCTTCCTCAGGAGCTCGCCTGGGATCACGACACAAGACCAACGAAACCAAGAAAACCAGATCAGCACACTGGGATAGGGGTGTAATTCCAAGGGTGACCTGATGGGGGCAGTGTTTGCTCCAACATGACGATGGCCGGGGGCATGAAGGTGAAGAAACTCAAATCTGGTGTAGAGAAACCAACATGGAGACCAGAAAAGTGGACCCAATAAACCCGTTTATGGTTTTAAACCAGAGCGTAAAGATGAAATATGATTAAGGTCCAATTAGAGCTTCCGACTCACAGGGAACCCTTTCAATGGCCACTTTGATGTTAAAGTTTTAATTCCTATTTAATTCGGAATAAAACTTCATTCCGCTTTAAAGAGATGAAAAGCAACCGCGTAAATGCTTCATTCTGCTTTAAAGAGATGAAAAACGACGAAAACGCTTCATTCCGCTTTAAAGAGATGAAAGATGACGTAAACGCTTCATTCCGCTTTAAAGAGATGAAAAACGAAGTAAACGCTTCATTCTGCTTTAAAGAGATGAAAGATGACGTAAACGCTTCATTCCGCTTTAAAGAGATGAAAAACGAAACGTAAACGCTTCATTCCGCTTTAAAGAGATGAAAAAC
>JBBBVT010000017.1:26167765-26181548 GCA_037177035.1 Craterocephalus eyresii | reverse complement strand
TAGTTTTGTGTGGTGCTGTATTTCATTAGAAAATAAAGTTTTATTTAAGACAGCAGATACTAATAATAATTCTCACATAGAGCAGGATTTTATGGAACAACTTCTCGCGCTGTCACAGAATAAATATTCCAACACAAACGCGCTCACGCAGCGCGCTGAGCCGCAAAGAAGTCATGAACTAGAAGCAGTCAAGGGACGCAGACCTCATCACCTTACTTTATTTACTGCCAGTGACTGTGGATGTTATTTTTAATTTAACTCCACTAAAGGTAAAATTATTCCGATCTCCCCAGAATTTATATTTTTTAATACTTGGATGCAGATAATTATCTGTATCACTCCAAAAATCTAACTACTTCTTTCTTGTTCAGTTTTTGAAACGTGAAATTGAATGGAAATCTGCCCATAACTTTATTTATGTCGGTAACAGTCACACAGTAGAAATATAAAGGAAAGGGAGGAAGCTGTCCGAAACGTCTGATGGTAATAAAGTAATCAGGGTGCTGTATGTTTATATTGTCCGATGAAATAATAATGAGGCCTAATCTGATAAATTTGTACATTAATAAAGTCTGAAAATCCTGCTGACTGAAGCTGAAGCAGTAACAACAGTGTTGTTTTTCGCCTCATAATGGGTTTAAATTCTTTATGCTATTTCTGAAGAATAATTGCACTTAAAGCACACAGCGCAGCCTGCAGGGAACCCCCTTGTTGATTGGTCAGACGCTTCAAACGCCTCCCCTTTTATGTGAACGCAAACTGATCCAGACAGGGAAACTCCGGGTTGAGTTACCGAGTTGATAACCAGCTTCGTAGTACGGTAAATCAAGATCGCGGATGTCTGGTTAAGTCAACCCAGGTAACAGAGAGAAATCCCGGGTATGTTAGCCCGGCTTCGTAGTACAGGCCCATGGTCGGCTCCAACAGGCACGAGAAGATAAACTGAGTATAAAGATCTTTTACTGGCTGAGTTAGTTGTGTTCTGAAGGAGTCAAAGTGTTCACTCTAGAGCGTTGATACTGAATTCAGTCCTAAATCCAGCGGAATTTCACTTTAAAGTAAATGGATGTGTGTTGGGCCAGGGGCCAATGGGAAACCTGCTGGATTGTGACCCTTGGACTGAATTGAGCATCAATGCAATAATGAGAAAATCAACTCAAATATCATTGCGTGTGTCTAACATGGTTTGTAAACATTTTGTTTGTAACTTGGGATGCTTGCAAATATTTATTCAAATGCACACAAGGAATTTACTTCTGAACAAATTTTAACGTTCAATGGTTTAAACCACACCTGGGTTTTTTTGGTTGTGCACATGCATATACGTACATTACTGTATAGTAGTGCAGTCAAAAATATGGTTTCTGGGTTGGAAAGTTCTTTCAACAACCCCAGGAATGGGCAGATGAAGTGGTTGCCGTTCGGACAAATCACGGTAAACAACAAATTGTACACGGAGATGAAAGAAACCGAACTGGTGCTTCATCACAGCCGTGAATCAAAACCACCTTATACTCCATATTTGTGAAGATTCTGACAGTTACGTAGTGTTGCACTTAGAGGGAGCTGCAGGATGACCTGTTAGATATATCCCATGTTACCCACTCTAACGTTGCATTAGACATTCTGGTCCGCATTTTTCACCAATGGAACTTTTTTTAGAACTTCTGCAATGGAAGTTCTTGTACAATTTGTTACTGGCGCATCCCAATTTTTAAGAAACATGAAGAATCCTTTGAAAAAATGTTATGTAATGTGAGAGCGGGCTATTTTTAGAGGTGAAAGTCCAGAGGGCAACGGCCTGGCCATCAGTCCTTGCCTCAGCACACCTAAATCACATTGAATGGATCCAACAGCCTACAAAGTTCTGCACAATGATTCCTGGATTCATGGAGCGGTTCTGTTTGAGCTACGACCCCCAAGATAACAAACATTGGAGGCCCTAAATTAATTAATTAAGCTTATGCTTTCACCCACCACTTTTGAACTTTTTTTTATTTCTATTCTGGTTTTAATGTTTGTCATTATGTTTAAATAAACTCTTTCATATTAAATGCAGGTTATATACTTTTTACAATTATCTGGCCCCCTGAAATGATTTTGACCCCAATGTGGGCCCCGACCCCCATTTTGAGAACCACTAGCTTAGTGTATCAGATGAATATCTTGTAGGGAGTTTGCCTAGACTTCAAACCATACCTCTCATCGCCTGGTACACATGTCAATGAACCTTTATGGCCTCTGGAAACTTTGCAGGTTTGAGCCTGCATGATGCGTTTAGGTGCTGGTGTAAAGCTGGGTCATCTGGTTTTTCTTCTCCAGTTATTTAAAAATGGGAAAGATGCTTTCAGGCAGAAAAGTTTGACAGAAGATGTGTTAATGTACTTTTTGTGCGTAACCGATATTTATGTGTGCATTTCAACAAACATGTGCAAGTACCACAAGTAAAACACAAATTACACAGATGAAGGCATGCTGAGTTTTTTTCCTCCATATTTTGCTGATCAAAATATTGAGTGAGAGAGTGATTCCTGAATGGAGCTCATCTGATAACTGATTAAAGCCACGAGATAAGCAAAACTTTAAATATCGGATGACTTGATACGGATGAAAATATTTCCCCCGAATGAGATTATTCCTGGCAAAAGGTAAAACAAACAATACTTTATGAAAGTAGAAAGGCTTGTCTACAAACCTGGATGCCTTTACTTTAAATTTCAATAAATGTGTCGATTTTAAACAAGGAATGGTCTTTTTCTTCACTCAAGTTAAATTAAAAACAGGCTCTGAAATGTGCTTCAAGTAAAAAACTAAATTAATGGATAATAGTTGTTTGAATCTTACTGGAGATCTGAAGATTATCAGACTCTCTCTTTATTGAATATAATAAAAAGAATAAACATGAACACAAGGAAGCCATGAGTATTTGTTCGGGTTCAGTCGGGTGAAATGATCTTGGAGAAGCTCTGGATCTTCCTTCATCCACACCCGTAGTTTCTGGTTCTTACAGGTATTTCATCCACTTCTAATCCCCATCTTATCTACAATTCATCAATACCTAAATAAATTTGCAAAATAAACAAACAACTAGGAAACCCTGGGATACCCAACGTTCACCTATGGATGAATGTAAGACCTGGCAAACCCTTAAATACATTTTCATACATTTAATATATATGGGTACAACTCAGTCCTGAGTATTTACTATAGTACTTATTCAGCACAAACACCAATTTACTGATTTATGTGGAATAACACTGTTAATGTCTACCGAATGCCTTTTTAATACTTACCTTTTACCATCCTTGTAACTATTTTGACCTTTTTATTCACTCATACATCCGTTCTAACAAGGAAGGCACCTCATTTCATTGTAATGGTTGGTAAGAATAAAGATATTCAAAGAGAATAATTTCCATAAGTTTCTGGTCAGTCCCCTTTAAATCAGCATTTTTGTCTCAGAGAATAAAGAGGAAAAAGGTTTTACATTTTTTGTTTCATTTCTTCTGGTCATGTCAGTGAAACCCTTCCTGATTAAAGGTCATGTGATCAACATAAGATGGAAAATCTTCAGCGGTAAATCTGATCACTCCGACGTGTGACTTAAAGCTCCTCCCTTTACGAGGAGGTGTTGTTGTTACGCAGTGCAAACATCCAGCATGATATCCCAGCAGCCAAGTTGTCCATGACCTCCGCCCAAGATCTGGAGACGTCACGTTGATCCTCTTCACTCTTACAAATAAAGGTTTTATGTAATTGCTGCTCATCACATTTTGCATTTCTTTAACTCTTAATCTCTGGCAGCTGGATCTGAGAGAGCTGATACAAAATTTTCCACTCAGGGTTCTGGTCAAAACCCACTCTGATACACTGGTGTCGAAAACTTGTTCACCCTATTAACCTCTAAAAGTAAAGGACTCTGTTAAATATGTAAGAAGTACAGAAATATGTTGGAACTGAGCAGAAATTCTTCTAAGGTTCAGTAAAAGTTATTCGTTTTCCTCAGGGATGCAGATGGAAGGCAGTCGTCTCAGGTTTGTCTTCGATGCAGCATCTTGAATCGATCAGAGGTTTTAACCCAACAAGAACCAGTTCATGGAACTTATCAGAACCGAAGCGTTCCTTCAAAACAAACCGATCAATTTATATACAGATCCTAAAGGCGTTTTTTAAATCATGAGAAACCCTAAACTCTAAAAAGTATTTTTTCTTAAATTAACAGGGTAAAAATAATAAATATTCCTTTTTCTAATAAAGATCATTTGTGAAAAAAAAAATGTTTTTCTTAACAGGGTAATAGAATATATTGTCAATTCAAAAACACCTCTGGTTCTTCTAAATCAATAAAGGTAATTAAAATTTCTTCACCGTAATTAATGTAAAAAAAAGTTTTTTTCTGAAATAAAAAGTTAATTTTGTCCTTTCCTCTACTACAAAAACAAAAAAAGGTTTTCGGACTTAAATTTATAACAAAAACAAAAAACCATCACCAACCTTATTTTCAAACATACATTAAGACTGAATTGGTCATGTAACAATAAAGATGACCATCTTGACTAAATTGCTACTTACTGAGCGCCTAAAAATAACAAACACTCCATTTGATTAGCTTTTATTTGAACCACAAAATGAAATTTACCTGCAGATGAAACATTAAAATGATGTCATAAATCTTCGTAACTCTAATGAATGCATGTCAACCACCCTCCAGAGCGAAAATTACCTTAACTGAGCTGACTTGCAATTTCATGTGTGATGTAGAAAAAACAAGAACTTTCTGCACAAGCTACAGTCATGATGGGATACTCCTGGAGGACAGTCTAGCTATTGTTAGACATGAAAGAACATAAAGACGACAGAAAGTTGTGTCTAGGCCTCCGAGCCCTTCTCAGAGTTCACCTCCGACTCCCACTTCTCCAAAAACTCCTGCAGGTTCAAATTGAACACATCGATTCCTTTTGAGGACAGGTGGACGCCGTCGACCCGGTACATGCCAGTGTTTGTGCCGCAGCGAATATTATCGTGGCTCAGCGAGACGCCGCCTAGCTCAGAGATGATGTTCTGGATCCGGCGGTTCACTGTGGTTCGCACCAGATCGACTTCGTGGCTGTCCGGGGAGTGGCGCCAAATCCTCCGAGGAAGGATATTGGACCACACCAGGACACACTTCGGGAAGATGCTCCTCATGGAAGTTAGGTCCTTCTTGACGGAGGCTAGGAGGTTGGTGGGGCTCTCGGTGCTCAGGTCGTTGCCCCCCAGGTGCATGATAAGAACGTCCGGGTTGGGCCAGGTGATCTTCAGCTGGTGGAGCTGGGGCAGCAGCTGAGGCCACGTCATGCCCTGGATGCCCTTCCACCAGATGGTCACCTTGCTGGGGTCCATGCCCAGCTGCATACCTACCTCGGGAGACTTGGCCCGCGACTCGGCCCAGTAAACCAGCGAGTGACCACAGATCCAAACATTCTTGGGCTCGCTGCTCACTGGTTTACCTACAAAGTTCAACAAAATACCTTGTCAGTCACAAAACTTTAGAGTCACTTGTAACTATAGACCTCATACAGACATGTGCTATATTTACATCCTCCAGCTGTTTCACAAAGATCTTCAGGGTCCCCTGTAGACTCAGGATGGTCATTATTTACCTTTTTATTCAGTAAAAGGGTCAGAATTCAGATTAAAGAGGAGCTAATGAAGCTTCTATCCAAAGCAGCTAATGATGTGACCAGGGATAAATCATCAGAGTTACTACTTACGTCCAACCCATGCATCACTGGATTCATGAACCGGTCATCTACCAACACAGCTGTCCTTTACACCTATAGCTGATTTAGTTATAGACAGAAACGGATTAGCTAAAAAAAAAGCAAAGAAGAGTTTTGGAAAGTCTGGATCATGTCGAAATGTTCCTGAAGACAATGGTAAGGACTGGTGGAAACTAATTGAGATATAAGCAATTAATCATGTCTTCAAGGACAGGTAATATTTAATCCAATTATTCATGGAAAATAAACATAACGCGCGTCTGGGGAGAACCGGAAAGGAATTACTCAATGATTTTATCAATCTTAAAAGGTCTGCTGGTGCTTAGGGCAACCTGGTAGAAAAAATATCACTTCCCAAAGACTACAGAAAGATCGTCTAAGAAGGCTCAGAATAAAAAATAAAGCAACTTGGAATTGGACCAACACAGTTTATGCCTCATCCAATGTCTTTATAATTTACAAATACCTAATGACAAGGAGCAGGGCAAGGCTTTTATAGAGCACTGCACCACAATTAGATATTTCTGGTCTTTTAGCAGGTTCTTTGGTAAGGATTCAGCCTCCAGTTTCTTAGTGTGATTTTAGTCCTTACTGTTCCAGAGGGTTTCACTTTGCATAAATGATTATTTTAATGTAAACTATACACTGCACATACCCACTTTGGAAAACAAACATTGTGGAACATAAACCGATGGTATCTAATGTCTGAAGTCTAGAGGGACTCAAGTCTGATGATCTTTGGAAAACAGCCAAACTCCTGACACCAGAGCTGCTTATGGTAAATTAGTCCTCAAACATTTTGGCTTGCTTCTTATCGCCTGACTGTGACCCTGTTCTTACATTTCTTGAAGCTTCCTAGCTCACTATATTAATCACCATGTAATTGACTAAGGTGAGATTTACTGTATCAATATCTTTTTTACATTACAGTGTCAGAAGTGAAACCCAACAGAATTATGTCGCCGGTCAATGACATTTTGTACTTCAATTATTTTTTAAAAACCTTAAAACTACTATTTAAGAGATCAAAACCATCACCTACCTTTAACATCAAGACAATATTGTCATTCAGCAAGTCCCCCTTTCAGGTTAAACCAGTGATTTAAATTTTCATCAAAAGGTTTTCGAGAAGTCTGAGCGACTCTTAGTGATTTACCACCATGACCCTAGCTAAAAAAATGATCCACAATCTTTTAATAATGTCCGCAAACCAAAAAGAAACATGCAAAAAGTTTTATCTGTACTCAAATATAAATAATTTGGATAGTTAATACTTCAATAAGTTAAACTTCACAGCTGCTCTGCTTCATTTCTAAAGTCCAGTATTTCATGAAGGGAAAAGAAATGAAACATGAAATTATAATTTGTTTTTTATAACTGGCCAATGAGGTTTAAAAGCTCAGAAATTTACATATTTAAAATGTCTGATTCGTTGTGGAAGTGGAGTGTAAATGTACTTTTGGTCCTGAAAATGTTGCATCCCCAATAGTACCAAGTCTAACGGACTATCCTGGTGTGAATGCACCCTAACATGTTTCATCAAACTGCAATATCCATGTACCCACTAGAGGCACTGTTGCAATCGATTTGACCAGTTGTAAGGTCACAGCTTCAAGTTTTGAATACAAGGCACATAGTCCATTTTACAATAAGCAGAAATTGATCATTTCTAGACTGAAGGGATTAAAAAATTGCAATGTGATAACTGGAGGTGTGATTTTATTGGGAATATAGCATGACATTTGCCTTTATGCCAATCACTGCCTCCCCCCTCTTCTCCAAGCCTTTGGGCCTCCCTCGCTCCCTCCCTATAAAAGGATACAGTCAATGAGCGATGGTAGCAGTATTTTCAAAGTGAACTGGCGGAGTTTGGAACTAAAAATGTACCTAACGACGACCAGGGTCTAGCTTCCAGTGTTAGCATTAGCAGGGATCCAGTTCTAACTCTAGCTGCTACCAGCTACTAAAGCTATGGAAGAAGAGGGGGAGACTTTGTTTTGATCAACAGGCAGTGAACAACAGCAAACCTTGCGATGACATTTGCTTTCTACACCTTTCAGGACCTTACATACCATCTATTGTATTTCAAAGTTAGCCGAATGCTAACTTTCTGTACTGTTTAAAGTCTTTTTCATCCTACAAATTCATCAACACTATCTGGTCCGAGTTCTTTAATGTACCCCCTCCTGGTGGAATCCTTTATAACAAACGTGCGCAACAAAATTAGGCTAATAGAACCGGTTTCAAACATGAACGTGAGGTGAAACAGCAACTGTGTTTTTGAACCAAGAGATAATGTGGATATTAAACTAAGCATCACTATTTTAAAAGTCCTCCTGTGTTTTTGAATCCCATTTCTGTCCCCAACTCAATACTGGACAAAAACTAATCTGACCCTGGTGTCGTAATCTGGTTGTCCAACATATGAACAGTCGCAGAGCAGCCATACAAAAGAGGAATAAAGACAAGTCTTGTTATATGATAGATGGTTTCTAGCAGAAGCGGATCATCAGACCTTAAAAAGTCTGCTTCCACTTTTCAGACTTCTTAGACGATGTCCATTCACTCCTTTAGCTCTACAAATCAACATGCGAAACACATGATAATACCAAACCGATAACACAAGAACAAGTCTTGAGATTGCGTTAGCTTCCTGAGCCAACAGAAGTAGTACAGGCTGAAGGGTTGGGCAACAGCTGAAGACCAATTCACACAAATTGCAGAATAAAAATACAGATGTGATGTGAATAAACAGCTCTTTATTTCTAACATGTAGCAGGCTGCAAAATTCTGATCAATCTTAAATATTAAGACAGCATTTTATCAATGTTAGCTATTGAAACTAACACTTACCATTTTGATAGTTTTGTCTCCAACTGCTTAAGTCAGCAATCTCTTGCTTTCTGAGCTAAATGATGCCGCAAGGCAGCTGCTGACTCAACAAGTTTAAGATGTCGTTGGTGGTCTAACAATGTGAAAATGCAAAACACGTTACCAGAAGAGTGTCATTCTACCGAGTTCAGAGGCAACATGAAGATAAATGACAGACGTCCATACATTTGTAGGTCGGCTTCCAGGGCAAACATAAGCGAGAACAAGTATGTTTGATCCCCGAGGATCCCTGTCCACGCTAAAATTTAACGCCATTTACAGCCAAATTAACTGCAACAATACTAAAGTAATGAACACAACATATTTTGCAGTGTTCGCTGACAGCATGAGTACAGTCGCCCCTTTTCTGTTTTTGATCTAACCCGTCATTTCTTATAGACGACCCTGGAGCATTGGTGATCCAATGTCTTTGCCACCTCTTCTAGACCTTGTATTGCAAAACAAGCTCAATGTGGATTGAGGGTTAACTTGAATATAACATTACCTAGAAATCCTAACTATATGTATATGTAGCATATTCATAACTTCCTATAAACATGTGCAGTTAAAGGTCAATATGTAATGATTCAAATATTCACATTTAGCAGTATTGTCAAACAAACGTCAACTCTAGGAAGAACACGATCAACCAAGTGACATTTCATAGCATCTCATGTTCCAGCTTATTGTTAAAACCCATTTAACTGACTGACTAACTTAATTTCTTAAAAGTAGAAGCTTTTTCTATACTAAATGAAGTAGGAGGGCTTAACTTTGGAACATTACAAGAAGTCCTCTCGATCTTTTCCATGTCGTGAAAAAGTTGATTTTACTCAGCTTGGATTGACGAAAACAGAATTAAGCAAACATGACTTACCCTGTGTGCTTTATGTGTACCTGCCTCAATGACTTACCACGTTCAAAAGTGCAAAATCCTGTGCAACACACAGGAACACAAAGTGCCCCAGAATCTTCGTGACGAACTTGGTGTGGACAGAAACTCGAAAGGCTTTAATAAACATGGCTTGAGTGTATGCCTGGTCAATAAATGCTCATGATTCTGAAAACTAAAGCTGACAGACTAAATTGATTCTAATTATCTAATCTACAAATTAGAGGTAAGTCCTGTGAAAGCCCTTCCTGAATTATTTAAAAGTAAAATTAATAATGGGGGGACATTATATATAACAATACAAGTAATTTTTATTTCTGTGGAGATAAGGCTGGAAGTTATGGCTCTTTTTCCTGTTGTATTGTGAGCGCTGTGTGATGCGTGGGTCTTGTAAACCGTGAGCCGGCTGGCCTCATACGGTTCAGGTCAGACAAGCAGAGGGCTGTCTCAATCCAGAGGGCAGAAAACATTGCCCTTTGCCTTCACACTCTGTTTAAAAGGTGAAGGCGCGGGGCTAAGGGGGATAGTTGACATTGGGCCTTAGTCATGTATGTTGAAGCTGGCAAACATTGAAAATCTGCAGGACTGCGGCCAACGAAGGACCAAAGTGCCTAGCCCTGGTGTAGTTCCCCATTCCTGTCGTTCACAAGAACATATTCTGGCCACTAAAACTTTTGTACTGTTATCTTAGCTCAGGTCTGCGCCTCACCATACAACCCTAAATTAAAGTACCTGTATTTAGACTGTGTCCTGGACTGTTTAAGCCATGTCTACAAAAAGCCACCCTTACCGACAAATTCCAACAACTCTTGGAGAAGATATTCCTCACGAGATTGGCTTAAAACACCATGAAAAATAAACGACATAAAGTCTAATGAAACCCTACTTTAGTAGGTATGACGATAACTACAATCCATGTAGAAGTAGTTAATTATACCGTTAAGCTGGATTTATACTTGGGTGGTGTTTCCGTTGAGTAGGGCTGGCTGGCATAGGTGAAAAAGTTTGTTGTCTGAACCTGAATGTGGCAGTAGGGCTGGTTTCAGCTGGTAAACTCCACAGGGCCGAGATCGTTCCATGGTTCGCTTTGGTTCCTGCAGGTGTTTCCTTGTGCAGGACAACAATAGCAGCTGGCATGGTACTGTCTTCAAGAGCTTTTGGAAGCAAATGCTGAAATAATTCTTCTGTTTAAAAATGTTCCTCCACAAACAAATAAAAATTACAGTTACCGCACAAATTCAGCGAGTCCGAAAACATGTAAACACAAACTGGCCAATCAGAAAGCAGTTCTTCTGTGCAACTGTGCTTCGTAGTAGGGGTGCATTGTCAAGCCTCTGTGGACCTGACACTGTAACCAACCTTACTCAGACACTGCCCTAGTTTAAATGCAGCTTTAGCATCATACCATCATCACCTAAATCATATTTTAAGGTTTTATAAGTAATAATGCAATCAGCAATATTAAGAGTACAATCAGCCCAAATTTGACTGAGGCAATTATGCTATGAAGCTAAACGATATGTAAGATTAGTTGGAAAACAGAATCTCAGGTGGAATTGATCTTTCTGGAATAACTTTTTATCTTAGCAACTATAAGCTTTGCTATTTGTCTCTTATTACTGTAAAATCAATGAAAAGCTAAATGCCTTCAAATCTAGCTGTACTGTGTTTACACTCCGTGGTCACGACTGAAGTACATCTTCATATTAATGTGCAGTTCTGAGGTAAGGATCAAAGGTCCTTTCAGGGTTTTCCTTTCAATTATTTTTCTGTATGTACTGACAGGGAAGAAAAAAACTTTTTTCTAAATAAAGAAGGGGAGTCTGAGGAGTAATTTAAGTTTTTGTTAGCTTATTCAACCCCACTGTGGACAAATGTTTTCACAAATAAATAAGACAAGCCAAACTTGTTACCATTGTTGGGTGGCAATCCAAGTCCCTGTTTAGACTCATGTTGTCTGCAAAGTGTTTCTGTAGAATTTGGAAGGTGCACCCCCCAAATGACCACCGAGTGCAAATCTATACTATAAATGAAGTTAGCTTGTTTAGAATAGTATCCCTTGGCTAGATGTCTAGCTAACGATGAACCTTAGGTACCACGTCAAGCAGGTTTGGATATCAAAAATAAATCGGTAGTATTTGATAAACAAATCCAGGGTTTGGGTAACTTAGGTAAGAAAAAATTTAAGTCAAACTTCACCTGTCTCTACAAAATACATGCCGAAATTAGAAAATGGTGATCCGAACTTGCGATATAGTGCAATCTAGACTCAGAAACCTTAAAAGCTAGACAGCAGTGTAGTGAACATTTGTAGAGGAAGAAGACGTTACTTTGCAGTTGGCTTCTTGTCTTGATCAGCAGGATGAACCACTAGCTTCGGCAGAACAATGAACTCTGTACTTTCGCGACGTATCGATGAACTCAAAGACGGATTTACGGCTTCTCGTCAAGCTTGCAGCGAATCATTCTTTTTATACAGCAGGCGTTTGATCATGCTGGGCGCTATGGGACCAATGTACGCATCCGAAGCCATATCCAGGAAAACGCTCTTGCTTTGATCGTCAGAGCAGAAATGACACCATCTTGAAAATGAAGACATCTGTAGTGCTGAGGTAGAGTCAGATCCTCAACCTTCTGGGAATCTTAGCATAGCACATGCTGCCCTTGCTAATCTCAAGTAAACATCAACAGTAAGTGTAGCTATGCCTTCTTTATCTTGCGAACATTATTTCCACTTTCCTAGAGATGCTATTCAATAATCTCCGGGCTTCTACAGAAAGCCTGAGTGAGTAAAAGAAGCTGCTCAAAATCCCTGTCCAGGTGAATAAAAAGAAAAATGTAGTTGTATCGTTACAAGAGAGATCTAGTATGTTTAGGACATAACTTGACTGAACACTAAACTCCTGCAATTTAAAGGTTGCTAGTTAACTTTAATGTTTGCAAATCAATAAATTGTGATACCTGGGAGGACCAGTGAACCGTCTTTGTTCTTCTCTCCTAGTTTCCTGCGGGAAAGCATCTCTTTGTACTGCTGCTCCCTCTTCTCCATCAGCTTCTGGTTGTACAAGTCCAACTGCAACACAAACAGAAGGCAACTCGCCCTTAGGGAGCAGTTACAGCTATGCCTGCCTGTCAGAATAAGCAGCAAGTCAGTTAATTGCAAGTGTGGCAGGATGAAGGAGGGCCAGGGCGGGGACTGATCCCACAACCTCCCAGGTGAAAGGGATGTGCACTGACCGCTCAGCCAAAGGGATATCCCTTTAACCAAGTAGCCAGGGCACATCATCAATAGGAGGCATAACGACAGGACCATCACACTGTCACACAACGTAAGAAGAAATGAGTGTAATAAGTTTGCTGGCCACGATAATTTTTTCATTTGTTGTCACTCTCTCTCTGAACCTTCTAATTTCTTGCAGTTTGATCTGTCGTGTCGTACTTGACAGGCCCAGGGTCTTGTGGGATAGCACTTAAAAGGTTACTGGTTCTGAATGTGTTGTAAACCCAGCATATTAATTGGAGATGCATCTACTACCCCTTTATTCCGATCATAAGAATATATCTGTGTGACAGTGTGGGTCCTGTCACTATGCCTCCGAATGATGATGCGCCCTGGCTACTTGGCCACAGGGATTTCCCTTCGGCTGACTGGTTAGCGCCCATGGCTTTCACCCAGGAGGTTGTAGGATCGATCCTCGCCTAGGCCTTCTTCATAGTGCCACATCTGTTAAAATGGCTTTGATAGCTGCTATTAATATTGGTTATCGCAGAGAGAGCTAGCAGTATTTGAAAGTGGCACTTCTTGTAAGCCCCACCCCCTTCTTTCAATGCACCGTTCAAACCACACCCCTCTTGGTAAGCCCCACTCCTCTATTCAATGCTATGTCTTAAGCCACGCCCCCCTTCCCATCCAAATGACAGAGATTGGTCAGAGTTTTTGCCAGTTTGCAGCTCGCACAGAGGTCTGGAAAGAATTTAGAGTGACCAATCAACCTTCTGTACTTGTAGTTCAGAGTAGTAAAACGTAATTATATTTTCAGGTTTGTATAAATGTTCAAAATCTTTGAATTGTAATTAAATACTGGGAATTTCTCACTTGTAAAAATTAGGGATGGGAAGGACACGGTATTTGGACTGTCGATTGTCGAGACCCTCATGTCGACTTTTTGTCGAATTGTCGGCCTTTTTTTTTTTTTTTCCGCAACGCCAACACCTCAGGTGGAAAACACACCCCACTCCTTAAACCCCCTCGTTCATT
>JBBBVT010000017.1:25836972-25851681 GCA_037177035.1 Craterocephalus eyresii | reverse complement strand
TCAGCTAAAGTTAGTAGAACTTAATAAATATGTTGATAAATCAGCTGAAGCTAATATAAAAATATGTATTGCAAATACAAAACTAAACTGAAAGTGAAGAAGTTAATTCAAATATTTGCAACAGCACAAAATAAAAAACAATGTCTAGCTGAAGATTTAACCCTTGAAAATGTTGTTGTGTCAATGTCTTGATTACTTATTTTTCAGATTGTGGGGCTGCAATTTGTCAGAGATGAACTCTGGTCACAGCTCTAAAGTCAAACCTCTCCCATCTGATAAATCTGGACCTGAGCTGGAACAATCTTCAGGATTCAGGATTGAAGCAGCTGTGTGGTTTTCTGGAGAGTCCACAGTGTAAACTAAATATTCTGGGGTTAGATACCATATATTAGTTCTTTGTTTAGATAACAATGATTTGAAAGTTATGATGACCCTAAACTGACTACTTATGGCTAAAATTGTAGTGATTGTATTTTCACAATCAGAATCAGAAATACAGATAGCAATAAAAAGTAATAAAAACAATATTTAATATTTAAATCTAGTAGTCTTTGAAGTAATATATATAATAGCACTATATAGCTTACTGAAATACCAAAGAATGTGTTAAAGCATTCTATTATTACATCCAGTCAGTTTATATCAGTAATGAATACATTCATGGATATGTTATTATTATAATAATTAGCATTACTATTATTAGTTAATTATATTTAACTTATTACATAGCTCTGTCCAGTTTGCTCCATGGTATTTTTAAATTTGTATTATTATTACCAAATCAAATGGATTTTTTTTGTTAGATTAAATTAGTCATACTGAAGATGTACAGGGCAGTGGGTGTCCATCAAGCCCAATCTTAAAGGTTAAGAGGTTTCCTGCTTTCTGAGTGAAAGCTGAGATATATTTTCTCAGGTAAGGGCATGGTAACTACTTCTCCTTAAAGGGATACTGTGTAATTTTGGCCACCAGGGGGCTAAACCTTTACCTTCCCACAGGACACAAGATGCTGTTGCAAAAATGAAACAGTCTAACTCTTTCTGGGCTCCTCCTCGCTTTCTTATTTTGTTCAGATTTGACAAACATTCAAGGAAAAGGCAGCATGAAGCTCAGCCTGCTGTGTTTTTATAGCTGTAGAGAAAAGCTGCAGGTCACATGACCCATGAGAGACAGATGCACTCATGCAAAGATGCAATGTCTGATTTCTGAGGAGGGTAGCCCCCATGGAGCACTGACATGTGTCAAATACTGTATTGACCCCAAAAAAACAGTAATTATTACTCAAATTAGGCTCATATTTGGGTCAGGAGTTTAAATTATGGGTAACTGACAGGTCTAGGACCCCTAGTGGCCAAAAGTTACACAGTATCCCTTTAAACATACTTAAAAAAAAATCTTTATTCAGGTTGAGGAACTGCAGATTATCAAAGATAAGCTGTACTCCCCTCACCTCAGCTTTGAAGTCCAACTCCTCCCACTTGACAGAGTTGGACCTAAGCAACAATGTACTGCAGGATTCAGGAGTGAAACAGCTGTGTGGTTTCCTGGAAAATCCACAATGTCAACTGGAGACTCTCAGGTCAGACACCACCTCCAATATAACCTCAGTTTTCTTCCCTTTTCGTGGATTGTAAGGTGAAACAAAAGAAGTGTAGCATAATGCAAATTATTTTATTTAAAGTTAAAATTTGTAAATACTTGAATAAGAGCACTAATGTGAAATAAATTAAACTTTGCTCAGTATTTCGCTATCAGATGTGCAGCATATATATGAAGCAGAACTGTTCTACGAATTGCGAAGGGATTTCTGGAGAAACCAAGAGAAAATGGGGTTGTAGCATTGCCAAACTAGATGCATTCCTACTGGGCTGCTAATCTTCACACTCTCGTACTGCTTATGGAATAACATTCTAGCTTGCCCAACTCATTGGCAGCCCTGGTGTGTACCCCAAGAAGGCACTATCGCCCATTTAACCCAGTAATTGGAGGTCACAATTCTGTCTGCATTTTGGACATAAAAAGCCACTTTTGTGAAGTCCTATTCTCACCAACACTCCTTTGTACATCTAGCATCTAAGCAGTGTGAAATCAGAGGTTTCTCATGCGTATAGGATTTTTTAAGATGGCTTTTTAAATTTCATTTGACTCTCTGAAGGAACATTTCAACATTCCAAACACTCCCTTCTTCAGGTATCAGCAGACACAAGGAATCAGCTATGCAAATAAATGTGTCTTGCCTTGAGTTGTAAAAAACTAATTAGCTTATATCTTGGATTCATACTCTGAAAGGCTAAAAGTAAATGGACTTCATTTTATCTGGGTTTTCATGTAATATTTTACAGTATAGACATTATATTATACCATATTTTTATGACTAGAGGTTGTACCACTCAGAAACATTCATTTTTATTGTTACTTTACATGCACATTATTTAAGGAGTTACAGCTGTAAAATGTTCAAATATTTGATAATTTCATTCTTTAAGGAATTCATGTTAACATTCTGAAACATTTAACTTTCTTTTCATTTTGCACAGATTGATGGACTACCACTTGACACAAATCAGTGGTGCCTCTCTGAGCTCAGCCCTGAAATCCAATCCCTCTCATATGAAACATTTGTATCTGAATGAAAACAGGCTGAAGGATTCAGGGGTGAAGAAGCTGTGTGACTTTCTGAACAGTCCACTTTGTCAACTGGAGACACTGAGGTCAGAAATTCTGTTTTAATTATGTGTAAGATAAAAAATGAAAAAGATTTAAAATGTTAAAGAGCAATCTTTCTCTTCTTTAATGAATTTATTCCTTAATCTTAGCAGAGAAAACTTCAGCTACACTTGCATGCAAAATTACTCATACCATTCCCATGTTTATTAATCAAGCTTAAAAACAGACAAAAAATAGGCTATAGGACCAATGAAAGTGCTTTTGTTGATGAGCAGTGGGCCAGAATACCTGCCAACAGGGGTAGAAGTCTGATGGAGAGTTACACAAAACACCTGATTGCCTCAAAGTATTGTTCAACAAAATATAAGCTTGTCAGTTACATAACATATATGCATTTCTCATGTTTTTTTGCTTTTTTTAACAAATTATTTCTATTGAAGCACAATTTTAAAACAACTACATTATTTTCAGAACATTTTTATATTACTTTTGTCAGTTTCAGCTCATTTCAGTGACAGCTGATTTTTTCCATTCTTTAATGGAAGGGCATAAATAATTTTATAGTCAAGTGAACTTGCTTTTGTCCTAAGAGCTTATCCTCTGATAGTTCATTAAAACACCTGTGTCGCTGCAGTGTTTTTGCACATAATTGTTTCTAATAGCTAACATATTTAGTTTTTGTTTATTTAGTTGTGATTCATGACATGCAAACTGTGTAAGTTGCATTTACAATTTTGTTATATTACTTTTATCGCGAGATTTATGTGTGAACATAAGAGACTGTGAGACTTGCACAGGCCGAGAACACACTAAGGCATTGAACTGAGCGATCTGCCGCAACTCGGTTGGTTTGCCAACTGTACAAGAATGCACAAGACAAAGAAAATTCACCCAAAACGTCCTAAGTGGCAGGCGGCCACGAGTTTTCACGGCGTTGAATAAATCACGGCAGAGCGCCCGTATTGAAGAAGCCGGGCCTGTGTTGTCATTTCGGAGGAACAACAACAGTTGCATTCTTGATTGAGTTGTCAGTTTCAGAAACAATTTAAACTATAATTATTAGAATTATAAAAATCACTGTTCTTACTGTCCAAGGTGACATGTGTGAATGCTTTTCTAACCGAAACGGCTTTTTTTCTTCTTTAGATTGACAGGAAACTGCTTATCAAAAATTGGCTGTGATTCTCTGGCATCAGCTCTAAATTAGGAATCCTCCCATCTGGCATTGCTGGACCTGAGACACAACAACCTGCAGGATTCAGATAGGAGGCAGCTTTGTCATTGTGCAAAGAGTCCTAACTACAAACTGGAGAAAGTCAGGTCAGTTGAATTCATTCCTTGCCATTCTTGGCAGAATTGAACTTCAAATACACCTAAAGGATGTCTTATATTAGAATTTGTACAGTTCTGTTGTTCAGCTTTCTCTTTAGCAGGTTTGCAGTGTTTTGTGAAGAGGAGGTGGAGAACAGTTGATCATCTGATCATTATTCAGTCCGGTTTTCTTCCAGTGTTGTGCAAGTTGTGGTATAAATTCTTGGCAGTGTATTTTCCCAAAAGTAGTAAATTTGCTGCTGAAAGTTGTGCACAGTTATCTTTGTGAGAGTGGTTAATTTTGCTAGTGAGATATTAATATAAATCCTTAAGATCTATACAGGATTCACTCATTTAAATCAAGTTTTGAGAGCATCAATATTAGACCTCAAGAATCCTATTTTAAGTAAACCTTAACTAAACACATGTTATACATTTAGAAAAGGTCTTTATTAAATTCACAATAAATAAAATATTGAACAAATATAAAATTTTACCTTCTGTAACTTTTCTCAGCAGCACATTCAGTGTTCATACAGCAAAATATCCCGTCTTCATTACCAAAACAGTTTTCCTTCAAATTCAGACAATTTCACCGTCACACATTTTGAATACATAAATACAAAACAAATAAAATTTGTCAGTTAAACATTTTTCCCTCTACAAAAATGTGGAAATCTTAAATATTCTGTGATTTATACAAATGTAAGTTCTAACGAAAAAAAGAGTGGAAGTGAAAAGCCACAGGAGGTGTTGGAGACTTTCCAGCAGCCAATGAGACGCCATCATTTGTTCGATTTAAAAACGTAAAAAAAAAAAAGTTCTGCCAACACGCACACAGATGTAAACAATGTAAAAACAAAAACGAAGGTTTCTGAACCGAGCTTTTTAAACCAGATTCTAAAAATGGATGAGACTCAAACCATCAAAATCTTAAGAAAATAGTCTAAAAAAAAAAAAAAAAAAAAAAAGGACAATTTGCTGCTTTTCACGTTTTTTTAAACAATATTTCAAGCCAAATCTAAAAATCTTACTCATATCACCTCTCGATAGTTCAAATAAAGTCAAATCACATCATCTGAACCATCGAGAGGATCCTCTAAATCAATTCCAGTTCAAATCTCCTCAAACATCTTTTTCATAAGTCGTCTGATTTTCTTAGATGTAACATAAGATCTGTCAGAAAAACATTTAGCAGCTGAAAAGTTTAAAGTAGTTGCAGCCCAAGTTTAAACAAACAGTGTCCGGGAAGAAAAAAAAGAAAAAGGAATCTACCTGTCCCAGACAGATTTACAGTTACAGAGCAGCACTGCCCATGTGGAAGACTTTACATGCAGTGAAGATTTAGTTTCAGTGGGTGGAACCAGTTAAACCAGTGTGAGAGGACTGAAATTGGCTACTCCCATTGACATCAAGAAAAGCTTCAATATTGATGACGTAATGACTAAACATATTTTAGATCAATTGTTCATACTTGAAACTGTCTAAAGACGTTGTTTGAGTCTTTGTTTTAATCCTATTTTTGTCTGGCCGCAAATTCACTGAATCAGGAATCAGATTGTCTTTCAAAAAGATGAAAATGTTCCCACTGAAAACAAACATCTTCGGTGGATGCATTCAGAGGTTTTGGAGGCTGTTTTTTCTAGAGATGATTCAAAGATCTGCTTGATAAGACCCAAACAATTCTTTCATATTTGTCAATTAAGAGTCATTTACAGGCAAACCCTAACTTCTTTAGGGGAGCTATCCACCTGAAACCAGAGAATTTTACAATATTTCACCTATTTATAGAACCAAAATATCACCAGATTCTGTTTTTTCAGGTTTGTCAAACAAAAAGGTGGGAGCTCGGGATTTCTCCAGGTTTATAAATCAGTTCAGTTCTGTGTCACCTGAAGTCCAAACCTCCCCATTCGGGCTCGATCTCTACTGGGTCTTTGTGACCTTGGTGTCGCGCCGCAGGTACGTCTGGTAGAAGAAGTTGGAGAAGAGCAGCAGGTAGCTCAGGTACATGAGCGTAGCCCAGGTGATGTTGTCCAGGTGGGAGGGGCAGTCCTCCTGCTGCATCCAGCGGTACACCAGCCCGCTAACCGTCACCCCCATGACCATCTGAGCGATCTGAGCGCTGGTGATGACCACGGCGAAGGGGCGGGGCACGCGCAGCCCGGCGGCACGTGCGGCGTAGTAGCTGTACATGAGCGCGTGCACGGTGTAGTTCATGGTCATGAACCAGCCGCCGCCGGCCACCATGTCTTTGTAGGAGTACCAGGAGTAGAGCAGCACGGTGATGTGGTGGTACCAGTGCAGGAAGATGAGCTTCTGCTTCCGGAGCACGATGAACGCTGTGTCTCCTGCACAAACAGACATGAAACCCCTGTTAAAGTCGGAGTTTCTGATCAGATCTGCCATTTTCCTTCGATTTAACCATCTGAGACCAGAAAACCAACCAGGACGTGTACATTTCTTCTTACATCTAATTTTCTTTTGTAGGACACTGCTTTCAGGTGGTTTGAGCCACAAATAAAAAAAGAAGGGGAACAACACTAACTATTTATAAATATTATCCAACCATATAATCCACCGACTTTTATCCATGCATTACCCTCAGCTAGCCATTTAATCCTTTACTTTCTGCTATTTATACAACTTAGTCAACCTTTTAATCCACTGCTCAGCTACTGTACAGCCAAAAAGGTTTTAGTCACCACCTACAACTAACTAATGTTTAAGTCATAATTTTAATTTTACCATTATTTGGAGAATATTTAGCCATTTTCCTGGAAAGAAGTAACATAAAAAATGATCAGCTTCCAGTTTGGAGAATATTTCCAGTTATAAAAATCACAGAAAACTGAGGTTTGAAACAAGGCGACATTTTATGCTCTGATCTCACAGGAGATCAACAGTAAAACATCAAAATCCGAGGGGAACAAATGACTGCAGGACCATCCTGGTGGTTACTGTGGTGACATGAGACGAACCATCTTCTGGGCAGTTTTCATTAATTTTTAGGTTAAATAAAACCTGGAACGAACCGAGTTCCGGAGCTTTGCTGAGGACAAAGGCGTAGGCCCAGAACTTGCTGACGGGTCCGTTGTAGAAGCTTTGGTCACAGATGGAGCGTCTGAAGCCGCTGGAGCTCAGGATGTGGAACATGTAGGAACCGGTCCGAACTGCCCCGATGATGCTGCAACATATACAAAGATTTCATAAAACTTCAAAATGCAAGAGGAAAGATTCAAGCAGGTGTGTTCCAGTGTTTGAGCAAAAACCCGTCTGGCATGTGGATAAACAGCTTTCAAAAGGATCCATTAAAATCTGACTTTTTTTTTTGTAAAGGATTTTTACAGACGTCTCATTTCAGGGATGACCATCACGTTAAGCCGCCGCTCTGCATTGTTCTCACAGGTGACTCCACACCTCAAACACACAGGCAAACAAAAACATTTTATGTCAGAGCGGCAACTCGAGAGGCAGGCGTGGTTACCACGGAGATGGCATGTCCTTCAGCTCATCGCTCATGCCGATGTGTTGATTCAGAAAATCGTAATGGGTGTGGAAGAGGGCACAATGCAAAGCACGCGACTAGTTACCATAGAGACAATACGTTTGGCAGGAGGAGGTATTGTCGTCATGGAAACAGCTTAACCAGGTGTAAACGCAGACCGCATCTAGTTTGATTCTGATGAGAAACGATTCAACCAAAACAAAAAACTGTTTACACTGGAGGGTCATTGACAGACGAATACAAAATGCACCAACCTAACAAATATTGAATAAGTTAGAGTTTAAACTTGAGGCCAATTCTTACATTAACAATGAATTAAATTGGGTAATTTTCAGATGATTTACAATCATTCAGAAAGGACAGAAAACCCTCAAGATTACTGCTATTTTTTTTATTTTTGTTTTACAGGTGTGCATTACCTGAACAAAGCGAGGCTGAGAGACCAGAGGACGAGCGGAAGCCGCAGGTTCAGTTTGGGCCGAGGCCTCATGAAGTGTTGACCTCCGAACACCAGGGTGACATAAAGAGCACTGAACACAAACGACTTACTCCTGCAGGACAAAAACAGCAATCATTCAACGTTTGCACAGAAGCACATTTTTATGTACAGGTAAGAGGGAAATGATTTTATTCTACTTATGCCTACTTGTTTTAGTCTATTCTTTTCCGAGTCAAACTGCTGAGTTCAGTTGGACACAAGTGCTGCTATGAAGACGCAGAACTTTGTTCAATTTTTTGCCTCAGTTTCTTTAAAAAAATAAATAAATAAAAATAAAAAGGGCAAAAAGTAAAACAAAAAGGTGGCATAGAAATATTAGTTTATGTGAAAAATAAGTTTGTGATAAATATTCTTTGAAGCTCCAATGATTAAGACAACAAAAGGGAGAGTTAAAAAATGTGCCCATCCCTTAAAAACAAAAATGCCTATCTCAGTCCATCATGACCAGTGGAAAGGCACCATACCTACTACACGGCATCCTTAACCCCTTAATCCCTGGACATAGTTTCAGAGAAACTGCTTCAAAAGGCGGGGGTGGGTAGAAGAGACGAATGAACAATTTGGACAAAAGGATATGTCATGAACTGAAAACCATGATTTCATGCATACAGATGTCAGTGATCCAATGCAGCATCACAGCAACTACCAGGTGAGAGGATGGACTGATCAGCAGTCCACCCCAACCAGACATGCATGTCAGTGATAAACAAAATTAAGCCTAAACATTAAAATGTTTACATTAAAATGTCTGTCCCACTTTATGAATATTACTTCGAAGCGTCAAAAGAAAAAGTTGAACAGTTACTTTATTTTACAACTGGTTGTGATTCTGTTTGTCGTTTAATTAAGTTCCTATAAATAAATACATTTTTGAAAAAGACACGTTCACAGATTCAAGTCATGAATAAGATCAACGGCTTTGATCTGTATCACCAGTCTTTACGCATTCACCTTCAATCATCTTACAAGATATATTTTAACTCAACACTGGACCTTTAACAGAGAAGACCCATCTATTTTAGCCTGATATGCAACTGAGAATTCACAACAAAGAGTCCCAGTCCCAGTTTCAGTGTCAACCATCAGGCCACATTTTTCCGACCTGTATCTCCACATTTCATCATGCGTTTCTGGGAGGAACCAGACCGACCGGATTGAAGGTAAACCAACACACCAGCTGTGACGTCACAGCACCACACCAGCCTTAGTGCAGCTCCAGCCCTGAGGGAATGTTCTGGAGATTCTCCTATACACTGTGGTTAACAGGTATTCCAGCTTTTCATGACTTTTATGGTTTCCATTCATAGATCTCTTTATACAGAAGAATTCATTAAAAAATTCTGGATGAGTGACATCAGCTCTTCTGTTTGGCTTTAGTGACGCAGCCTAAACAAGGACTGTTAAGACATCTAAGTCAATCACCACACCTACAGTTGTCTGTAAAATTATTCACACTCTCATTAAAGAAGGAAAAACTAGCTGTCACTCAAATAAGCAGCTGAAATTGACAAAAGAAATAAGATGTAAAAATGTGAAATAAAATAAATATAATTGCAGTTCAATATAAATATTTAACAAAATAGAATTTGAATTACTTTTTTCTTTAATGGAATGGGAAGTTTGTAATTTATAAAATAAAGAGTAAATAGTTTGATCCGTTCCAGGGTTATTTTCCTGTCCTCTACATGAGAGTAAAACTACAAAGTACCGTATCAATCAGAGCAGTGATGATCTGTGAACACCTGCTTTATGTGTACTTAGTGGAATCACAGAAAGAAGGTATTTGTTTTTTAAATCCTTCCTGCGCACAAATGCGTCCCGCTGTCCAAATAATAATGCAGGTTCATTTATTTTATATTGACTCCAAAAGGAGATTGTGAATGACTCCAAATAGGATACAACAAGTAGAAAATAGACTGATGAGCAGACTTGCAGGTTATCTAACAGAGTGAACTGAGATACATGGATGTCCAAACATTCAATATGATTGAAGAAACTTAGTAGGATTCATGTTTTCATGGTAACTTCCCTCATGTGTCAGTAACTGGAGATACAATACTTTTAAACATTGATTTAAAAAAAAATGTTTTCACTGATGACTGAAAAGGGTAACTTTTATGTGTCATGTGTTGAGGGTAAAGCCACCTGCCCCCTCTTTAAAACCTGCATAGTCCCTGTTAAAGTTTGGGCTATCATCACGAGCATCCTTCGGGCGTTGGTTGCGCACCAAAACAGAAACTGCCCCGGATACGTTTTAATCCCCCAGCAGGATCAGTTGAACTAAATTCCCATTTTATTTCAAGCTGTAATGATGGGCTGAAAGTAGACAAACGCTCACCAGTTTTCCTGCATCCATAGTATCGCTCCGCGCTCGTCGAAGCGCTGCTCGAAGCTGTACTCGATCAGCTGCAGGCGGAAGTCCGTCTCATTCATGTGTAACATCTTGAGAATCTCTAACACGATCACTCGACCTGCTGAGTCTTCACCTCTCCGTCTGTCTTCGCACCTGTCCTCGGTCTAATTAAAGCCTGTTTTCAGGGGGCGTGGCCTCCGGATCCACCTGTTAGCGTTTCATTCATTGTTTCCTGATGAGGTAGCGACGTCAGTATGAAGAGAGAACATGAAGTCCCAGAGGTAAGAGTGAATTTTTCTGAACACGAAAATATGTTCAGTTTTTATTTTGTTTCTTATTATCCGGTAAAACCAGGAGCTTGTTTCAGCTTCTGCTGAACTCTGCCTGCTTGCATGCGATGCGGAGTCTCAAGCGGGAAGGGTTTTTTCTCATAAACTTCCAGTTTTTATTTTTATTTTTATTTTAAAGTTAAACAGTTGTTTAGCTATTTTAACTACTTCGCTGTGCATCAATGTAATGTATTACTTTAGTGTTCCCAAATTTCTCCCAACTGAAACAAGTAAAGTCACCATTGACCTTTTAGTCTGGACTGAAAAAATATTAAAATAAAATCAACTTTACTTTTGTACCCTCTTTCAAATACATCATAGACAAATCACTTTAAAAAAAGTTTAAAACAAACAACAAAACAGTAATCACAAACAAAAATAGGGAGGAGAGCACAAGATAAATTACTTTTTTTAAATCACAAAAAAGGCATAATGATCAGCTTGTCATTAATCCACCATATTTCTTAAAAACTTTATTTAACTTTTTAAGGTCAGAAAATTCTGGAACAAAGCATCAACATAATGTTCAGTGTGGACCTGGACATGCCGCTTATTACATGTCTCTGTGCTACGTGGGAGGAAAATGAATAAAATGTGGCTAAATGAAACGTTTACAGGTGAACTTGATTAGACCTTTCTTTAACGCGCACGTGCAGCTGTCACTGTGCCACATGCTGTTGTCGAACAAAGTGTCTGAACCAAGATTCACACCTTGAACTAAGATATTTTACGTCATTGTTTAAACATGCTGTTGTTGGATTCAGTTACTGAGCTGCGTGACATGAAGAAAATACCTTTGCATAAGACATCAGAATGTCTGCACAAAATAATAACTTTTTATATTTGCTGCAAGTTGCACATTAATATTACTTATTAAATAAATATACACATAGATTTTTTTTTCTCAAACACTGCAAATACTAAATGTATACATTCATGTATGTGTAATAACATAATATATTTATAGATGGGAGAATAACAATATAGATAATTCTGAATACAAATGTTTGGATATAATTTAATTTGAGCTGAAACTTTTTTGCATTTTTTTGAAAAAACAGTGTTCTGATTCTGCATATTAAAGTGAGAATGACACGATTTTCCAATTTGTGATAAACTTTATGACTTTTATGGAACAAAGATTTTCATATCAGTCTGAATTTGTGCTTCTGGAGCTTTTAACATGGAACAGATCATATTTTAAATAATAATTGTAACACTGCAACATGTGATAACAATTGATAACATCTGAATCTCGGTAGTTAAGTGTCTAATCATACAAATATTTGCATGATGCTGGAAATACAAGTTGTCAGTCATTCAAGTCAATTGGCGTCACTTGTTCTGCCCTTGGGGGAATTTTCTTGGAGTCAAAGTGCTGAAGAAGCTGCACCAGAAAACATCCCATAAAACATGTGCTCTTTGAAACCCAGGGAGGGTGTAGCGACCTAAATACTTCACCTGACCTAAAAACAGAGCAACTCTTCATCAAACCAATCTTTTTATTGTTGCGGTTAACCTAAAGGTTGAAGTAAAACTTCTCCTCTGCTGGCATGAAACAGGACATTTTAATAACCAAAAAGTCTGGGTTTTATTTAATATTTCACAGATTTTGTGTTGTAATTTCTAGAAATGATCAGTTATCATCAGATTGGGGACTGTGTAGAACAGAAACTTTAAATATTGAATAAATAATTTAATAATCCACTTTATTAATGTGAATCTGCAGAGCCAACAGGCGAAGCAGAGAGGTGGGGGCAGACCAGGTGATGAGCCGGCAGGTATGAAATGACGGCAGTCGGTGAATGGAGAAAAACAGCCAAAGCAGACTGAACAACAGACCTAATAAGGAACTCGGTGGCTCCATGCAGAAATGTCATGTGTGATCTTTGGCAGGTCACAGAGTTAATGACGATAGCCGGCTGACATGTGGGAGCCGAGCACGTAGGAACCCTGAGAGGCTTCACGATCCTCAGCTCATCCAGAGGGCGATGCAGGAGGTCAGGCCAACTTTACGGTGATGCTTCTGAACTCAGTGACGGGTGTTGACCCGTCCCGATACACTGAGTCTAACTCCATCATCACACACAACTAACTCTCCCAGCACAAGGGGTGGGAGAGTTAGTTGGATCGAAAATTGAATTGAAAAATCGAATATCTGATTTTTTATTTCACAATTTAAAAATCTATTTTTTGTATAAAGAAAATCTATCTTTTTAAAAATAAATGCAAAATTTTTTAAGAATAATTTTTACATTTAATTTTTACAATTTTTTTATTCATCTTTTTTACTTGTCTTGTCGGGCATTATACTGTCGCAGCAGAATGGTGGTTTGGCTACTGTTATTTTTTCTTAATTGAAACTCAAAAGATTAAAAACTAGCAAAGATTTTTGTAAAATTTTTGGCTTTTCTACTCAAAAGTCTGCAATATTGAAGAATCCCAGTTTAAATCGAAACGGCACCCAAAAAATCGTAGAGGATTGAATTGGGTGGAAAGCATATCGTCCCATCCCTACCTAGCACTCTGCTTTCTTTCTTTCTTTCTTCTTAATGCTTTCTGCTTCGTGCTGTAATTTTTCTGTTTGCATGTAAAGCACCTTGAGCTGTCTTACATTAAATGTGTTGTATGCCTAAATAAACTTGCCTTGCTTTTAAAAGGTTAAAAAATAATTTTTACCCTCAATCCTGGAACACTGCGCATCTATAAACGTCTCATTTCTTCCTTTTACAAATGATTTATTTATAATTACTCCCTTTGTGTTCTCTGTGTGTATACATGCACATTTAATGTTTTTAATTGATTAAGTTTGTTTATATTTTTATTCTGTATAAACAAATATAGCTGTCTGCAGCAAAAAAAAAAATTAATAATGATCTGTCTGATCTCACATAACTGAACTTCCAGGAAAATCTCCCACATTTTGGTTTGTAAATATTTAATTGAATTTAAATACCCACCTGTTCATACATCTGCGTGTCGAGCCCTCAGTTAAAATTTTTATATTTTCTTCTAACTCTGCAAACTTTGCCCTGTGCTTTTGTCTGGTAAAGAATCAGATTTTCCAGGTTGTCTGAGAAGAAGATGAAGATAAGGCGCCATCTTCTGGAAACAAACTGAAACAGCATCTTTCAAATATTCACACGTGTTTAAATTTTACCTGAAAGCGTCAGAAATGCACTTCAACCCATTCATGTTTTCCAACAAACCAGTTCGCTTAAAATTTAACGCAGAGGGGGAAAGAAAACAGTTTTTTTATTTAAAAAATGAGCATGAATTTCAAGACTTTGTAATATGATCAAAATAGAATAGAATAGAATAGAATAGAATACACTTTATTGATCCTTTTGGGAGGCCCCTCAAGGAAATTCAGGATAATTAATTAGAATAAATGGTTGTGCGTTACACTTTAGAGCCAAAGTGCTGCATAAGCTGCCCAATAAAACACGCTGGATATAAAACCCAGGGAGGGAGGAGGAGTAAAGTATATAGGCTATCTGTGGCTACCCTGAATGTGAAGAGGAGGCCATCATTTTACACTTGTCAGCTCTGATGGTCAAATCCAGAGAACAGGAAGTGCAAAGGGTCAAAAAGTAAGAGCCATTTTACGGGTGTTTATCATGTTGTCAGAGTTTGATTTCCGCTGGACAATAAGCCTGAACCGTCCCACCAATCCATATGTTTTTCAGCACAGCGGTGGAGAATATCGACGTGACATCGATGATCTCAGCTAGCAGCCTCCAGCGAAGTTACCGCTCGGATCGTTTTCATGAGAACTCGTTTCACTCCTACACATATTTACTCTGTCAAAACATGCTGCAATAGGTAGTAAGTGTTATAACCAAGGTCTGCTACCTACAGGAGGCGCCACTGAGAGCCGATGAAAAATCAAAACATTTAAAATAGAATAAATGAAACCAATTACTTAGAGGCCGACAGACGCCCTTGTCACTGTTTTGGAAGCTCTGTACACACACACACACACACACACACACACACACACACACACACACACACACACACACACACACACACACACACA
>JBBBVT010000017.1:25808291-25820204 GCA_037177035.1 Craterocephalus eyresii | reverse complement strand
ATATCTGACGTTTTAATGCTGGATAAGCGGTAATCGCGAATAAGAAAAATATTCGCGAATAAGAAAAATATTCGCGAATAAGAAAAATATTCGCGAATAATAAAAATATTGACGAATATTGTAATAATTGCGACAGCCCTACCTATCGAGTGTATGAATGTGGAGTGCTATACAAGTACAGTCCATTTACCATTTATTTTATAGTTTCTGAGACCTTTTCAATCACTTTATGGTAAAAACTTTATGTACAAAATGGTTTTGAGCAACCTGGTACTTTTCTTCTGAGCCTTGGTGGATACAGTAATACAATACAATAATTTTGGACATATCACAATATTTAACGGTAAATATACAAAATAATTTAATTTTGCTTGGGTTGGGCTTTAGAGGGTTAAATTATAACAAAGAAGAATGTGTCACTGAAACAAAGTAATGTGAAAAGGAAGGCTTAATATCACTGCTTTTATTCAGACTGGATTTTTCTGATGTTTTAATTCAGAGTTTTATCCTGTGAGGTTCAGGACTTCGACAACAACCGGTGTCAAATAATTCAGCTTCTTGCAGATGTTTGCAGGGAATGCCCAGGAAACTTCAGTTCAAGTTAGTTAACCCTTTTTTAATTCTGTCAGTGTAGAAGTCTGACTCGTCTTCTGTCATTCATGAATAGAACATGAGGGGTCTTTGGTTTCTGATGGAGTTAGCCTGAGCAGCTTACTGACCTACATGGAGGATTCACAGAGAACTGGTGAAGTGTAATAGGTCAGACTTGATCATCAGCCCGAGGGGTTATGGCTAGTAGGGTAGAATGCTTCATTTTAGTCACACTTCAGTACATGAAAATGATGTGTTGTCTAAGCCTTATAAATAGCTGCTGGCAACATCTTAAACCAGTCTATTATTGTTCATTTCATGCTAATATGAAGAGCAGTTGTACACCCACCCTAAAAGATCAACTAGAGTCAAGTCAAGGATTTTATTCCCTACTACTAACCCCCTACTTAAAGTCTGAAACCTTGCACTCGGCCCAGAATTAATTGTTTGAATGTGTTTGAATGAGCTTGTGTTTGTAAATAACTATATTTAATTCTGTTGGTGCAAAAATCAAGTTGTCTCAAATTTTTAAGAAATCTTGTGCCATAAAAATTATCTAATTTTAATTCTCTTTCTTCTTACTGCAGGTTGAAGTTACAATGTGCAGATGAAGGATGGACCTTCTACTTCTACTTCAGGCTGTCTGAGAGTCCAAAGGACCCATTGTAGTGTCCACAGAGACAGAAATATCTGATCATATAAGAGGCAGATATGTCTCAGGCTGGTAAAGTGCTCCATCTCTACGTGGAGGTGAGGTCTGTTTCTGAAGAGGATGAAAAGTCGCTGGCCAGAGGAGATGATGGAACTAATCATCTGATGCTGCAGTGCCCCGACGTCCTCACTCACTCTCAGAGGAGCTCCTCCCACTCTAGTCTTAACCCAAGTCCAGATCTTTCCCCGATCATCACAAATCATACAGGTGTTGGGAATCACGGTTTCTGTCCCTCAAAGTCATCTTCCAGACACTCTGTTAGCTTTCAACTCCAAAGTCCTGACGCTACAGGGTCACCCACCAGGTTCCAGCGGCAGGATGTGTTGCATGACAGCTTTGGTCAGTTACTTGAGGTCCTTGCACCCAAATCATCCAGCTCAGGTGTTTGTGGCCCACTTGGACAAACCCTTTCCCCTAACATGGATTCGTACCAGGAGAGACTCCTTATCTCCCCATCATCTATATCCTCTTGTAGGTTGACTGTACCCTCCACCCCCAACAGCAAGCGAAGATCTTATGAGGTTCCTGAGGCCGTGGATGAGGAAGGGAAGACATCTGTGGTTACATTTGGGTACATAGACAAAGCTAATGTTCACAGCTCGGTGAGACGTTGTAACTCTGTGTGCCTAAATGAGCCGACCAATCCTTTTAAGAGAGTGGATAGGCAAGTGCTGTCTCCTCACCTCCAGAAAAGGTTGAGTGATCCAGTGTGGTATGGGGATCAGCCGTCACGGTGTGACAGATTCCATAGTCATCCCAACCCACCTCATAATGAGTCCACACGGAGCTCATCTTACTTACAGAGAGCTGCCATGGAAACCGTTGCCAGAGACGCAACCTACAAGGCCTTAGAGGAGTTTGGGTCGCCAGAACTCAGGCGCAGATTTGCAGGGCAGGGTCTAGAGAGCTACAGTCCGACTCTGCCATGGCATTATCAGTCTCCTCGTTGCCGATCTTTGGGAAGTTCACCCATCCAGTCCCGAAGTACCCTCACCCTACCATCCAAGACCCAACTCCTGGAGCTGGACAGGAGAGTCTGCCGCAGTACAATGAATGGATTACCCAGAAGTCCAGCCTCTGACCACCTCTCTACCCAGAGTGGTCATTCATCCCACTCAGTCGCTGCAGCTTCAGCACCCGACCTCCATAGGCCAGTCCAAAGCCAGCTGAAGCCATTGGCGGGAGTGGAAAGCCCAAGGTTGTCCAGCAAGTTTCACCCACCTTTACCTGCAGGAAGACCCACAGATATCCAGCATGAGCTTTCAAACATTTCCCCCACCAGCATGGCTTCCAGGACTAGCTACCAAGCAGGGAAGTCCAAACAAAGTGTAACCAGTACCTTTAATGCTAAAAGCATCAGCACCAGTCATAATGCCACCAACGCTTCCCACTACACTGCAATTGATAACTTCAACAATAAGACTGTATACAGACCATCACGCTGTAGTAGCCGATTCAGTGATGCAGACAGCCCTATCAATGACATGACAAGCATCTCCCCATCCTCAAATACTGAATTGGATTGCAAGTTTGCTGTCGAGTCAAACAAATTGTCCAGTGTTGTTTCAGACAAACAGGCTTTCTCTCCAACTCCCTCTCAAGGTGAGTCATTGAGCTCTGAGAGTCCCAAAACTGGAGGCTCATTCCCAAAAGAATCGCAGCACTATACAACCCTTCGCAGGCGAAGCTCCTTTGAACTACCTCAATCTAAATCAGGACACGTTTCTCCTCTGCCATCCCAAAAAGGCTTCTCTACGCCAGCATCTCCTGCTTTGCCTTCAAGGTTGTCCCATCCGTTTGGCTCTCAGCCATCAGCACTTGACCAAAGACATAAACAGAGTACATCACCCACAAAAGACTTGTCTACTTTACACCGCTACCAGCCCCCTCAGTACACTGGTGACCGCAAATCTCCTGATATGGAACGCAGGCAGTATAATCACCTCTTTGATAGATCACCCAAAGCTACCCCTGAGGTCACCAGGAGAAACCTGTCCAACCAAAATGTTGAAAGTCTGCCTGTGAGCTGGACCTCCAGGCAGCAGGAGTGGAAAGAATCTGGACAAGTCCACAATGGAGGTGAACTGTGTGAAGAAGAAAACAGCCAGTCATCTTCCAGAATTTATATCCAGAAAAAAAAGGAATATCATAAGTATCATGGAGGTAACAAGGGCCTACAAATGCAGTTGGTGCAGGAGTACCAGGGGTTGGTTTTGGGCATGTCCAAGGATCAGACACAGGCTCGGGATGACAGCAGGACCACTGGAATGTCCTCTCAGAGCTCCAGTGGGGTGACGGGCAGCCTGGGAGATAGTTTGCAGCTGGACAGAAATGGCAGTCTGTCCTCCGAAACCTCAAGCCTGTCGAGCCACGAAATGACGAACGGTGGCTCTAGGATGCAGGTCTGCTGGATGGGAGGGTCCTGAGGGTTTGGTTGTGTGAGAATATGTCTGTGTTTCTTTTTGGTAACATTTTATCTTTAGATTGTTTATTTTTTTTAAAGTGAAACGGACCTCAGACTGTCATAATTTATCACATAAAAAACTTATCTAATAAATCTATAACAGAAACCTAAAAGACCACCATACCTTGCGGATAGCTTTTGTTTGTCTCATCTCATCAAGCAGTTTCTGCCAATGGTAATGACATTTTTTAAGATAAATTGGTGTTAGTTCCATAAAGCTTATTACTCGAATGGCCAACACTTATGAGATGTTGTTTTAATGAGATTGAAACTAGAAACAATTTAAACTTTGTAAGTACAGTACCAGTCAAAGGTCCGTGGGTTTGTATGTTCAACCTTCTGACTGGTACTGTTGTTTATGTAGTGTCTGTAACTTTATGATTATTCTTGTTTGTAACACCTTTATACATGTTGAACACTCTACATCTTAAAAAGCTTGAAGAACCTATTCTCTGTCATACAACACCTCTTAAGAAACGTACTGTAATAAGACTTAGACGACTAGAACCTACCTAAGCTTTTGGATATTTAATGGCACGGAAGACCACTTGTCCCAAAAGACCCTTAGAGGCCCATTCATCACTAAATGACCCCTTCACAGGACATTTTAACTCCCCCTTTGTCTCATTTAAACTGTCTTATAAAACCATATCAAGGGCCCTTAAATTTCACAAATGATCAATATTCTTTCAAGGGTTGGGGCGTGAGATTAATTATCTTGGACATATCTGAAGACAGCCTGGACTCTGTTGAGTAAAACTACAGGACTCTAGGTTGCCTTTAAGGCCTCCAAAGACTTCCATAATGACCATTAGAAATCTGTTATCACACAACATTTGTAATCTAGAAACACGGCATAACCTCAGATTTTACCAAGAAACCCTATGATTTATTTAAAACATGTAGAAATTTTTAGAAAAAATGTTATTTTTTTAAATGATACCTCCCAAACTCTGCATTTAACCCATCTCTGGAGGAACAATCAAAACCAATTTGAAGACAGAAAATCTCCAGAGAGCAGAGGGCAGCTACTTGGGGTGCCCAGGGAGCAGTGGGTGGGGGTTATGGACCTTTCTCAGTGGCCCAGGGTGGTTCACCGGTGATCGGGGATCGAGCCCGGTTAGCCTAGAGGTAATGTTGGAGGGGAGTGATAGTAAAATATAGCTGTAAATTTAAAGAAAATGTAATATTAAGATTGAATATCAGTTGATATTTCATCTTAATAGTACAACTTTATTACAGACATAAGTCCATCTAGTACAAACAACATAAGAAGACATTCTATACACGATGTTAGTCAGAGGACTAACTTAGGCTTCTATAATGTGGTTTATAGTGTGGATTTATCCAGTTGACCCATAAAGCCAAGCATTAGCTGCCTTAAGCTCCCCTCAATAGTTGGCAGTCCTATAATATTATTCCATATAGGAACACAAAGCACCAACTTCATTGCATCATTGTAGGCTACCTTAAGTTTTTGCATACTCATTTTCCTGTAGCTTGACCACAGTATAAAAAGGTCTAACAAGTTCTGAAAAAGAGAATCAGAGCACACATAAAACTTACTCATCAGCATGTTAGCTTGTGTTAGAACACTGTCAATAGATGTCTTTGTCATCCCTCCAATCATCAAAGATAACATGAACTAAGTATTTGATTTACTCACACACAGTCAGATAAGTAAAAAACAGGAAAAGTTGAATTCCTGTCCCTGCACTGCTATCATTATTTAATTATTCTTAGCGTTGTAATTTACATCATAATCTATGCCATTGTTGGAACATATTTTCAACATTCTGTTGTATTCCCGCACTATATGTGCTGAACAGGACCAAGTCATCTGCATATATTTGATGGTTGACAATCGTGTCACCTACAAGACATTCTGCGTTTGCCTTATTTAACTGAGAAGATAGATCATACAAATATAAATTAGATAAAATAATGAACTATTGAGTGCACTGGCGGATCTAAACTAATATTAACGCATCAATGTAAAGCCTGTTATCAGGGTGGCTGGTCTGGGGCTGGGCAATAGGAAACAAATTTCATATCAATAACTTACTTGAATCCCTATATATGACATAAATCTTGATATTTTTTCAGTCAAGTAACCAGAGACACTTTAATTATTTACAGCATTGAAGCACTTTTATTAAGGGTCAACAGCTCATGTGCATTTATTAAAAGTAAAGTAAGAAATTAAAGTAGCTGTATATAAAATAATGGAAAATACTTTTCAATGACCATAACAAAAATATAGCTGTGCAAAATGCAAAAAAAAAGAGATAAATTTGACTCAAATCAAGCTATTTCAGTATAAACAATATTTCCAGCCCTACACCGGTCCCCCCTACAACCTTCCCTGAATGGATCCATGGAGACACTATTGGTGACTCCCATGTCCCTTAAATCTCAGTTTTTCACTGGTCCTGCAGCTGCTTGAAGATATCTTACAAGCTGTTGAATAACTGGACGTTTTATTTAACATAAACTTTAATAAACATTTTAACTGTGGAGATTATCAATGATTGAGTTAATTTTTATCAAAATAATGTTCAGGAGCACATTTACTCACACTATAAAAGAAGTTAATGTTCTTGAGTTGAAAAATATTTTTCAGCTCAAGAAATCCTGAACTTTTGATTTGGTTCCTTTTTTGTCTCATTTAGAAATAACCCGCAAAGCGTTCTATTCCTTTGTTTTAAAAGTTAGAGATGCAACCATTTAACACGGCGACTTTTGTCTTCCTGCAGTCGGACAGCGGCTCAGCATCAACTCCGTCCTCAAGGTCGCAGAAAATTGCCCGTGCAAAGTGGGAGTTCCTGTTTGGAGGTCATAAAGAGGACAGTCGCTGCAGTAGAGGTGCTGTATGCTGTTTTATTGATTATCATGGTTTTGCAATAAGAGCAGAGCTGCTCTGCATTAATTATTGTACAACTGATCTGTTTTATTATGTTTCGTGTAGGATACTTTAGTCTTTGTTTTGTCAGTTTCATCTGTTTTTATTTCTGAGCTTTATTTTTCTTTCCATCCTGCTAGTTTCGGTTATTTTATCCTCTGGGTGTTTTGCAGCCCTCTTAATCATAAAGGAGATAAATTGGAATTTTTAATGGAGATAAAATAAGCAAACATTTTTTAAGAATGTCCTCTATAAATTATGCATAAATAGGAAAAATCGGTACTTTGAGAACAAACAGATACATATTCAGAATTATCTTGATATGTAAATTATCTGCTGAAGACCTGAATGAGAAACAAGTTAAATGAACAAATGAAAATATTTTATTGATCCTTTGAGGGAAATTTTGACATTTTAGAAGTTAGGTTTTTAAAAATTCTTTTTTTTTTCATGTGAAAAAAATTATTAATTAGTATCAATATTTGTTGCTTTTATTAAATCAGGATCTTTGCTCTCTTTTTCTTGGTTTAAGAAAAAACTGCTAATCTGAAATAGTGCAGCTTTTATTTCTGGACAGATGGATCATTACCCTAAGGCTGGGCGATATGATCCAACATCAGTTAGCCCAATTATGATTAATTAGCAGTTATGTTAGCACTGTTTCATTAGTAGCCCTCATGGCTAACCAAAAATTTTGGTTGCAGATATTTTTAATATGGGAGAGAAGACATTGATTTTGAAATAAGTGAACGGAAGCACATCATTTCACTATATATGCTCATGTCATGAATATAGAAAAAACACACACACACAGACTGGCTCACACAAACATTTCTCATTCAGCATGAGTTGAAAAAAACCCCAAAAAAACCAAACATCAACATGGTCCTGGATCAATGATGAGTAGAGGCCAGAATACCTGTGGACAGGTGTAGAAGTCTGATGGAGAGTTCCAGAAAACAGCTAAATGCAGTGATGTCCTCAAAGGATTGTTCAGCTAAATATCTTATGAGTGATGAAATGTAGATTAATTTCTAATTTCTTTTGCTTGTTTTAAAAAAAATATTTCTGTTGAACCAAAACTCAAAAAAAATGTCATGATTTGCATAATTTTTTTAATGTATTATTTAATCTGACCTTTATTTAACCAGGTGAATCAATTGAGAACAATTTCTCATTTACAATGACGAACTGGGACAATGACAATTATAACTTTATTCAGTTTCAGCTCATTGCAGTGACAGCTATAATGGGAGGGTATGATTAATATTGTAGACATGTACGTATGTATATATATTGCATTATTTTTTGGTTCTGAATTTCATTTCAATTAAATTTCAATTTATTGCCTGGTCCTACTTTACCACCTTGTAAGATTTAGACAACATTTAGTTGAAATGTTATTGATCAGTGAGGGCGTGGACGGTTCCAATGTTTAGTTGATTAAACTGAACAACCTCGGGGACATAAACAAGCAGCTTCAAAGCCTCCAGCTTCCTCTAAGCCAATTAGCCGAAGCTGAAGCTTAGCGTGAAGAACGGATCAGAGTCAAGCTCCACGTCCAGGTCTTACTATGCCTCACTTACTCTTCACACTTTTCATCCCACTAGATCACGTGACGTCATTCAGAATGTTTTTTTTTCCTTCCGATTTAGCTTGAGGTAAACCTATAGCTGGTGATCCTGTTCAGAAACCCTTCGTTATACTTCGTCAATATATTATGTATTCATTAAAAAGAACAGAAAAAGTCTGAGCTGAGAGAGCTGCATACTTAACAAACTGACCAATCCCTGCCAATCGGTCCGAATGGAGGGAAGGGGGCGTGGCTTATAAGGGAGCGTTGGCAAGAGGGGGTGGGGCATATTGGAAGGTCCGTGGCATAGATAGACATATAAAGGCTAGATGACACCCCTTGCGGTGCTGTCCAATGGAGTGGAACGTCTGCACCAGGCGGCCATCTTACCACAGTCACGCTAACACTGGGTCATGTAGTTTATAAATAACAAGAACTTGCTCAGTTTTCTACCAATTTTCAAACTGCTTGATTTGTTATAAACATCAGACATGTAGTTCGAACCCTGCATACTTATGAATAATAATAGCTATGAACCGTTGTAATTATTTATAAGTATGACACAAACAGATAAACTGACACTTAAAATGTATGCTCATAAGGACAAGCATTTATGTTAAATCAATGTTTTTAATATGTTTAAAAATAAAACATAATTGAACATATCATAATTGATTTTATCATGACTTGAACATAAGTTGCCGCAGACACAACGCTCAGAAATGTATGAAAACATTCCTGTTTATTGAGTTTAAAGTTACATTTTATGGCCAGCAGGTGGTGCTGTGGTAATGTGTTCTGGATGTTTTAAAAGATCAATGCCTCTCACAGAATATATATTTTTATAACAATTTAGTCTTCCAACGTTGCATTTGGCCATTACTGCTGAGAATAATGTGATTTATTTAACTATACATTGGAAAAATTACTTTTCCTCAGATTTAGCTTGCCTGTGGTAAGACAGCTGGCGGTGATGCTGTTCGAAACTCTGCCATGAAGCATTGAGCGTTTATTATGTATGTCAATGGTTCATAGATAAAAAGGGTCAGAGCTTACAGAAAATGCTACTTGTAACTTAGCTGAGCAGCCTTGAAATTCTCCGGACTCACCGTCTCGTCTGTCTCCTGCAGACGCTCCGTCCACCACACCTCTTTCCGGCGGCCCTCCCCGGACCACTCCCCCCTCCTCCCTCTCTCTGAAGCTAGCCAATCAGGGGAGGGGGCGGGACAGCGAGGGCCAGAAGCTGTCTCATCACGAGGTCCGGCAGATCGAACTCGAGCTGGTCACGCCCCAGTCCCGAGGCCCCGCCTCCCAGACGGGCATCATCCGGCGCTCCATCAAATACTCTGAGACGGACCTGGACGCCGTGCCGCTACGCTGCTACCGGGAGACCGACCTGGACGAGGTGAGCCAGTTTGGCCAGACCCGGTCCCGCCTGCCCGGGCGTCACGCGGGGGCAAAGATATCCAGTAACGACGTAGAACTACTTCACTACTGTAATGAAGTAGTCAAATGTTGTATCTGTGCTTTATTGGAGCAGTAACTTCCACTTTTAGTCCACTTCATATTTTGAATAAATTTGATACTTGTACTCGGATACATTTTTAAAGCGCTGTGTCATTACTCATTACCAGGGATGGCATTCATATTTTCGGTCATCGACTGTCATTTTAAAAAAGTGACGTCATGACTTTTACAGATTGCAGTTCCCACCCCGACCACATGATGGCGAGTGAGCAGCTGTTGTGTTGGAGCATCTGCGATGGTGCAGAAGAAGCGCTGCAGGTTTTCCTGCTGCTACAGAGCGCTGCGGGATCAGAAAAGCCTCGCTGAGACAGTCTTAGCGGCTCTAATCACTGCAGAAGTGAAATTTTCCAAATTTTAAAACTCAGACTTATGCCTATGTTGATGCATATGCGGAAGTGCAAAAAATTCAGTTCCCTCCTCATCCTAGGGGCTGGCTAGCGTAGCACAACCATGGTTTTTAGCCACTAACAGCGCTTCTTATCTTTAACAAAGCTCCAGGTTAGCTTTGTTAGTTTGTTGCTCGGAGTTTGATGGGTGTCAATCATCCGTCCCCAAGCTCTCAGCACCTTGTCGTTGGCCATTTTTGGGCTTTCCAGCAGTCACGAGACTCCTGACGAATGAGATGGCGAAGGAAGGAACCGCCAAATGTGCATCAGCTCATCATAATCCTATGGGTCAGGTGGTTTCAGGGTTTATCCATTCATTTTACAGTCTATGGTGGCGCCTGTATTTCCAGCCTCCAGAACATTAACAAAGGCCATGAAAAGTCATCCGACTGATCTAGTTTAATAATAACAAAAATAACTAATTGTAGAATTAAATATGTTCCTCTAGAAGCTTGAAAGAGCTTAAATAGTTAAAAGAAAACTGGTTGATCAATAAAAAGGAAGCTTTTTAAGGTAAATTAAGTGATTCAAAAATTGAAAACCCATGGAAGCAATCTGTTAACAAAGAGGTGACATTTATCTTTGCTTGGTTTCAAACTTTTTTGTCACTTATTAGTAGTTTTGAAAGTCAAACACTTTTCAAAGCCTTTTAAACAACAATCCTTGTAAATGTAGAATTGACTCAGAATCAGCGGACATAAGAATCTGAGTTCCCATTTGACCCGATATTTCTGCACAGCTTATTGACACACTGATGGTGTGTTTATGTTCGTGTCTGCACGGCTGCTGCAGCCAGAGGAACGCTGAACGTCTGTCAAGCTAAATATTTCAAAGCATAAACAACATTTAAAGTTGTCTGTTGTCTTAAACAGATGCACGACACATTTGGGCTACTTCTACTTTCACTTTAGTACTTTATTAGAAAAGTTAATATAAACTATTTGCAATACTACGAAAAAAAATGCGTAGTACTTCAGTGTTTCTGCTTAAGTTTTAAGCTTCAAGAATACTTCAACTTCTACCCAGGAACTTATGTCATTGAGTAGTTGTACTTTTACTGAGTACTGGTCTCTGGGACGTTGTAGGTGTCTTTGGTCAGACGGGCTAACGTGTCCTTGGCGTGTTTGCTTCCAGGTCATGCGGGCGGAAGCCGAGGCAGCCGAGGAGGCGGACTCGGCCTTCGGGAGTAACCGCAGCGTTCTGGAAAACTCCAACCTCAGCACCTCCGACGCCTTCCCGAAGCCTTGGAGTGTGAGGGACGAGGATGGAGAGGAGGAGGAAGAGGAGGAAGAGGAAGACAAGGAGGAGGAAGAGGGAGTGGTGCACTGGGCCAGCGTCAGGATGCAGGGAGACAAAAAGAGACAGGAAGCCACCAAAGAGGAAGATGAGGTGTTCAGCGTGATGCTGAAGGGGTGAGTCTTCGTCTTAATCCAGCATCCTCTTCATCAGGTCCTGATGATTCTGAGTTGGACGTCAGAGCTCTGAGCTGATTGGTCAGCTGACAGAGTGACGGCTGGGTAAACGGTCCTGGTGCAGCTCAGCCAGGCAGCACACATCTCGACCCTCACGGACACACTTTCCAAACTGTGAAGGTCTGCAAGGTCACAGAAATGTTTGGTCCAGTCAGGTCCTTTCTTCTGTCCATTTTCTGTCTATTTTCTACAGAAGAAGAATAAATGTGTTATGGTGCGTTCAGACCAAAAGCAGCGAGAGCGTTGGGAGCGTCAGGTTTACATGTAAAGTCTATGTAAATGCGCG
>JBBBVT010000017.1:25717277-25732731 GCA_037177035.1 Craterocephalus eyresii | reverse complement strand
CTATATATGTTGCAAAGGGCTGGCGGAAAGACTTTTTGGGACATTTTATTTGTTAATAAAGGGGGGAATAGGTTCCTTTACATTCAAAGCTTAAATCTTGTGCACTTAATGTCAGACTGACGCATTTTCAGATAAATTACACAAAAGGAGAGGGCGGAACCGAATATACATTCTCGTTTGGCATCGGTGATCACAAACGGATGGACCAAGTCGAGCTCTGACGCATGCGCAAAAGCAACGCGGTTACGAAAATTGAAGTAGAGAGAAGTTTCCCCAGCTTTCGCTGCGTTTAAACTTTAGATAAGCCGACTGACACGAGGCGGACATGGCAGGTGAAGAGGAGGCGAGTCAAAACAAGGTCAGGCATGTTTGTAACAGGCCGCTGTGAAGTGTAAAATTATGAAAGTATCACGATGTTTTCTGCTTCTCGGAAGGTCAACAAATACCTCGCGCGAGTTACTGAGCTTTAAAACCCTCTTTATTGGCGTTTATGGCATTACAAACATCATAGCCGATTAAAGGTTTGCGTTTGTGCTATTTATTGCTTTTATGAGCTAGATTAAAAAAGGTCGGATTTCATCCTCGATGACATAACCTTCATCAGATTTCACTTCCTCTGTATTCATTAAAATAATAAAACAAATCCACGATCAGAGTAAAATCCTGTCCGGTAGCTCCAGTTTTAACATCTGACATCAAACTGGTTTATATGTGAGAACATCTGTGTGCTTATACTCTTGTGAAATGTTTCACGTGCAGCTTTTAACAGTAGTTGATTTAAACACAGTGTTAACGTTAATCATTCAGCTATAAAGTGGCAACAAATCCAGCTGGATGAGGGGCCAAAGGTGTACAAAAAACGTAAAAAAAATATATATATAAATATATGTACTAAAGACACAATAGGCCACCTGGTGAACATAGAAGCCACAGATAGAATTCCCATCATTTTCATACAAGTTTACTCATTAATTGCCCCCCTCCTGGAGGAAAAGCAACATTACATGTTAGATGAAAAGCTTTGCATGGATTAGATCTCTACCTTCACCAGATGATGCCCAGCAGTATAAATGACCCCACAGGTTTAAGTGCTTACTTTTATTTGTCACCCATCATATTTTATTTAATTGAATTATTTTAACTGAATGACTCAAAGAAGCTTTAAAGTAAGAAAACAAGAATAGAAATACATTTTAAACTGTAAAAATAAAACATAAGTATTATTAATCATTCAAAGTAGCTCTGAATAATTGTGTTTTTGTAGGTTTTTTAAACATTGTTAGGTCAGAGCATGTACAGTTCATCTGGGTAAGGGGTAGGAGTTGAGGAAGCTTTAATATGAGTCAGGTGGGTTTTCAGCAAGAAAACGTCAAAGACCTGCAGGTTCTCCTCTGTTGCCTGATTAAAGTGAACCACTGTTTGCCAGTAAATGTCGCTGCTTCCATTAAAAGTACTGCTTTTTCTGTATGGATAAATGCATTACACACTGATACAGGAGAAAGAAAATGCAGCGTATGCATCAAAAACAAAGTTGTGTCAAAGAATTAAATGATGTATCTGGGAGTGTAAAATAAAAAGGATTTAAAATCCATGTAACTGTTGGTCCGACCAGCTGAAGTTATCGGGTGATGTGGTTACATCATCCATAAACTCAAAGTTTTAGTCCTTATGAAGCTTTAAAACCAGTCTGTCTGCCTTTCCTGACCGTCTCTCCTGCAGGGGTTCAAACTGTTGGGCATCCTGGACGTTCAAAAGACGCCGTGTGCCAGAGACTCCATCCTGCACGGAGCTGGAGGCTCGCTAGCTGCCGGCATGCTTTACTTTCTGACCACCAGTGAGTATTTCTAAAGCTGGTTTTATGTTGCTGTCTGTTCATGACTCATCACAAGAGCACCCTCTACAGGGGACGGCATGAAATGCATGCAGGACAGAAGATAAATGCACAATCAAGGAAGCAGCGACCCTATCGTGCTGCTTACTGTCCAAACCCTGAGCAGTACTGTGAGGACGTCTCTGTCCAGGTTTGAGTCTGCTGATCACAGAAAAGTCTGAATCGTCGCTGTGAGACAGAAACTCTGCATCAGAAATCTGCTTTTATTCCAGCTCTAAAAACTCTGCTAATGTGACTCATGAACCATGAAGGTCTCAGCTTTATAGTGATGTATCTCTTCATATCATATACTCTGTTGGGCCTGACTTCTGGACCTTCATGGTGTCTCTAAGGTAAATAGGAGGGCTATCCCTGGACCCTCTGACCATTGATAGAGGCATCCATCCTCATCATCAGCAGCAGCAGCTGATGGCTTCCTGACATATTTACTTGAGTAACACCATAATTAAACACCTGGAAACCTGCTTACCTCCTACTGTAGGAAAGTTCCTCCTCACACATTACTTCACTAATTCATAGGATTACTATACTCGTTCGTAGGATTACTATACTCGTTCGTAGGATTACTATACTCGTTCCTAGGATTACTGTACTCGTTCCTAGGATTACCGTACTCGTTCCTAGGATTACCGTACTCGTTCATAGGATTACTGCACTCGTTCATAGGATTACTGCACTCGTTCATAGGATTACTGCACTCGTTCATAGGATTACTGTACTCGTTCGTAGGATTACTGTACTCGTTCGTAGGATTACCGTACTCGTTCGTAGGATTACTGTACTCGTTCCTAGGATTACCGTACTCGTTCCTAGGATTACTGTACTCGTTCATAGGATTACTGCACTCGTTCATAGATGAATGATGTATAAAAAGTGTCTTCTTCTTTTTTTCTGTGAAATGATGTGAGTTTTGTGCTTTGAATTGTCTTGGACCTGAAAAGCGCTATATAAATAAACTTGCCTTGCCTTGCCTTGCCTTGCCTTGCCTTGTGACTCAGAATGAAATGATCCAAATGTGCGGTCCTGTCGTCCACAGGTCGGGTAAAGAGGTCCTTTGACGTGGGATTTGCTGGCTTCATGGTCACCACTCTCGGGTCCTGGTAGGTCTTAAAGTCGCTTCTTTTAAACTTTTATCTGAGTGGAATAAATCTTCTTTGGCTTTATTTTCCCACCAACGTGGCTGGTTCCAGCAGAAACCTTCTCTGTCTCCGCCGCAGGTTCTACTGCAGGATGAACAACGCTAAGCTACGTGCGCAGCAGAGAGTGATACAGGAAGGCATCAAGAACAAGGTTGTGTACGAAGGAACAGTTCTGGACCCGACAAATAAACCCAAAACACAATCTCCCTCAGGTCCGTCACGATGACCGGGACCCAAACAAGCGGAGACGAAAGAGTCTACCTCTGTCCGGATGAGCAGACTCACCTGGATCTGACTGTATACCTGACATAAGCAGTGCTTTATTTTATGAATGGTTTTTGTTTCTTTGGTTTTGCTCCATGTCTCTGATTTCCTAGAGGCTGCCAGAAAACACCCAACACGCTCAGACCCTGGAAGCCTGGCAACATCCTGCTTCCACAAACTCTGGTTATCAGTTCATATAAGGGTCCATAACTGCAGCCAACCGAGCTAACGGGCTAATACATCCTGGGTGTTTGCTCACATTTCCAACAGTTTCCGTGCACAGCTGCATGTTTTATTTTATTTTTGTGTTGAGTCAAAACTTAAACTCACTGTAAATTTGTTTTGAATATTTATGTAAATTATAAATACATGAACAAATCTTTTTTCGATTTTTGTGTTATTTATACGTGATGAGTGATGCTTGAAAAGGAATCTCCGCCCCAAGATAAGAAATCTGAAGCAATCAGCTGTTTTCTTGTTGCTTTTTTTTTTTTTTTTTTGGACAGCAACGTTAGAGCGATGCCTCTCAAATTAGGGGTCTTGCGCCCCACAGAGATTCCAAGGTGATCGTAATAAGCATAAAGCTGACATCAAATAAATGTGTAAGTTTCATCAAAATGAACTCTTAAATGGAAATTAATCTGTTAAAGTAGCAAACTAATGCTTTTTTATGTATTAAAAAATACATTAATGCAGGGGTTTTAAATATACAGTCCAAATAATAACCAAATAAAGGCCACCAGGTCCAATCTCGCCCCCTGGATGAATTTGGTAAAAGCTACTCTGAAAATAATGTGAAATACTGGAATTTTTAGTTCCAGGTACCTTTGGTTTTGTGATTGTTTTAGATCCACTGAGGTCAGGTAGTCATAATTCATGTGTAATTTAGTAAACATGTGGCTGGGTAGATCTAAATTAACATTTAGCTTTCGTCTTCATCTCTTATAAAGGGCTTTCATTTTTTACTTTGGACATTTTAGCTGCATCAGAAAACATTACAGATAACACTGTTTGATAGAAATTTGGCATTCAGGAGGTAAAAAGTGTCCGGATTATAGAAAAAACAAAATCTGCACAGCAGATGAACAGTTTCTGGAAGAACATCACAAGCAACATGTCTGATAAGGGATGAATCCTGAACCCGTACCTCACATTTACTAAACCAACAAGACGCAGAAAACATCCAAAGAGCTGCAGAAAAAACTTGAAAAGGTCTGCAGAACTATTATTGAAAGTTACTAGACAGAAACTTTCTCTTGAATGGTTTAGTTTGCGGTAAAGAATAAAAGTGTTGAGACCAAATATTCAATTTAAAGCTGGTAGCAGTCGTAGGAAGTGTTTTCGGCTCGGGTTGGTACCTTTATGAACTGATTGCAGCGTGCAGTTCCATCAACTGGCCAGCAGGTGCCACTGCAGATCCATAGTTACGTCCTTCTGAGTAATCCCGTTGGACTTTAGTCCCTGAATAAAGTAGGAAGTAAATCACACGAGTATGAAATCCTTGCTGAATTGACCCACAACAAAAACAAACACTACTTTCCATTTAGACGCTCCCACTTCCAAGCTGATCTTTTAGCCTCCATGCTAACATTTCTGTTGTTTTAAGCTAATATCTGAACCCATGGACAAAAACATTAATGAGGTTTTCCAGATTGGACAACTAAGCTCAGAAATTTGTTTGTTTATGTTAAAGTTGCTTATATTAATGCAGCATTTGTGAACTTCAACCCCTCTCTGCCTGTTGTTGCACATTTGTGTTTATTTTATGTTAATCTAATCAATTTCTTTCATTCACACTTATTCATACCTTTATTATTTTTTATTTGTAGTATTAATTTATTAATTATACTTTATTATATTTTATATATTTATATAGTTTTTTTCTTGATTCTTTTTTTGTATTTTTTTTATGTAATAGTAAGTAAATTCAGGCATAAAAGGGATATTAGGAAGGTTAATCCCAAATTGTTGGTTATCCTAGTTTGTATTTACATTGGGGGCCAGGTTTATGTTTTTTATATCCTGTTAAATACAACTTTAAGATTAAATGTCTAAGTACTTCCTTTTTTATATTACTATGTGTCTAATCACATATGGACAACAACAATATTTACAAGCTGACAATACTGATCCAGCCCTGCATACTTTCCTTTCTGAGCCTCCTCACCGACCATCAGAGGACACAGGAAGTAGTCACAGAGGTGTCCTTTTGATGGCAACACTTACTCGTGCTGTCTTTTTATAGCAGGCCTTTATCTCAGGGCTGTGTTGCTGTGTCCGGTGGGACGATTGTTCCACAGGAGCTGTTGGCACAGAGACAAGTCAGGAGTGAAATGGCACTTCGTACAGTGATACCTCAAAGATATATTGTTTTTTTACTGAGACTGACAGGGACACGGGGAAGGGGGGGGGGCTCAGACAAATGTTGTGTCACACACAGTCCACAGCAGAAGGTGGTTATCTAAGCTGTTCTGCACACATTTGGTGTTTCCCTGCTGCAACACACCTGACTCAAGTTAACCATCAACAGCAGATTTTTGCAGACCTTGTTCATTTAATTTCAATCAGCAAGGAAACAGCTATATCTGGTAACACATAACAACAACATATCTGGTTCTCCAGAGCTACAGTACTACCCTGCAACTTTTAGATGCATTCCTTCTCCAACACACCTGAGTCATAAAATAGCTTAATGGCATGCTGCATTTGAGGTAAATCAGCCATTTGATTCAGCTGTTTTGGAGAGGGAGCACATCTAAAAGTTGCAGGGTGGTAGCTCTGGAGGACCAGACATGTGCACCTCCAGCCATAGAGATCCTTTGGGATGTGAGATTCTCATCATGGATGTGCAGCAACTGTGTGATGCTATCATGTCAACATGGGAAAAAAAACATGAGGTATGATTCCAACACCTTATTGGATCTCTGAGATCAAGATTTAAGGCTGTTCTAAAGGAAAAATGAGGTATGACCTCCTAAACAACAGTCTCAGCTTTATATGATGGAAGAAAAGATTTTCACTCATCAATTAACCTCCAACCATCTGTTACTCCTACATTGTTTCTGTCTAAGTTTCGTTCAACCACGGTCAGTTCCTCAACCTTACCCAGGTAATTATTTTTTAGCCAACTTTTTACCATAACTCCTTACATGTTCATGCACTTACAGTTTGTAGTTTTTCCACCTTACATTTTAGAAATACTACCGTTACAAACATTTCATTTTGGCTTTTCATTTTTTAAAAAGCAACACATAGAGGAGGGTATAAATGTCAACAATGGGAAACCTTCTCATATTGGAAAAAATACCCAAACGGAAGTTCTCCCTGTAAAACCAAACACATCATATTTGATTCATAGTGTTAAGTTTGAATCAGTGTTCTGAGACATTTTGCGTCACTTAATGGTAAAAACCCTGTTGCACATAATATAATACTTGTCTTCTGTCCTCTAATGTATCCCAGGAAGCAGAAGATAAACTATTTAGACATATTATATGGTAGTAAATGTCAAATAAGCAAAGAATTTTTTCCCTCACACTTTGTTAAAGGGTCTAATAAAGACTTCAGATTTTTAAAAAAAAGTTTTTTTCTCCCCACTTCTTTCTTTGGTCGGGCTTTGTGGAGTTAAGCTGTGTGCTAGATGCTGCTTAGGGCTGTGGGGAGTGTCCAGAACTTTACAAAAGCAGAAATAAACAACCACTAAACACAAATTCCACAAGTCAAGACTCCATAGCTTACATGTGTATAAAGGAGAAAGAACTCTTTCTTGGACAGTAATGTTTTGGACAGGAAAGGCCAGAAGCTGTTAAACTACTACTACTACTACTACTACCGTCATTTAGCAGACGCTTTTATAACAACAAAAAAAAAGCCGATCACTGGACCAAGGCGGTCTCAGGCGGTCTCAGGCATCACCAATCAGCAGCTAACTGTGGATCCAGACATCCCTCACCAGGTGTTAGCAAAACCATTTTTACATCTACTCATGCGACCAGCAACTCAAATGAGAACAGTGTAATGCGAACGACTCCGAGCCGTCAACGGCTCTAACTCTGAGGATGGACGGCACCCATAAAGATCCAATGTGACCTCACAAGCTAGCGCCTCTTTGAACTCCCAGGCTTTAAGACCGGAGTTGGTATACGTGACTCTCCCCACCAGCCAGTCAGATTTGTTTGCAACCCTGCGGAATCCCAATCTCGTTGCTCAAAAATGGGGGACGAGGTGCTGCTGCGAGGGGGCCTGAGAGCTTGGGGAGGGATGATTGACACCCATCAAACCCTAATGGGAGCTAACCAGCTAATGCCAGTAAAGCTAAGGTGTTCTGTTAGCTGGATAAAAAACCCAGCTGTGCTATCCTCTGCCTCCTTGCTGGCGGATATCTGACACCTGTCGGTCAAAAGGACACACCCCTAATCATGAAGAATTTCCAGATGAAATTACATCTAAATAGATGAGCTATAAATAAACTCCCTTCCCCCGAAAAGGTGTCATGAAGGTGAACCTGAGCTTTTAAAGCTAAAATGGTTTTTGTACCAGGCTGTAAATATTTTCATTCTGCTGGAAAGTTGCTCTTTTACAATGGGAGTCTATGGGGATTGGATCAGCCAGCCCCTAGTGGAAGAGGGGGGAACTGCAGCTTTCGGCACTTCCATATAGACTTCACATTAGTCCGCTGGAGGTTGATGCTTGGTGTACACACTAAACAAACAGAAGTATCCACAGAGGCTTACCAAGGTTTGATCAAAGAGTAATACCGATGATGGCCACTAGGTGCTGCAATCAAATCATTTCTGATCTTACAGTAACAGATGCCGTCATGGTTTCCATGATTCATGGGCGCTTCGTTTGCTGACAGGGCAATGTGACTACATTGTCAGCCTCCACGAGAAAAAAAAACCCCAACTTGTCTTGTTTTCTGCATCAGTTTATTTAGCAACTGTACAGCACATCAGCAGCATCAACCAAATCACTGGTCATCACTTCATTTCAGTATCAATAGAACTTTATTGCTTTGAGCAGTTAGTTTTAAACACTGAACCCTGTACTAAAGTCAGAATATAAACTCAAGTCATCTTCACACATAGAACTAGAAAATGTGTGGAAAGTGCATAGAATCAGGTCTGAACTTTCTCAGCAGGCACTTTGATTTGGGAGATTCCCGGCAAGAAATGCATTCTCACTAAACGCCGACATGGAAGCTGGGCAGCGCACACCAAGAGACAGGATGTGATGGAAAAAGGTAACAGTGGACATCAATTTCTTTTATTTACAGTATGCCGAGAATCCAGGATGACGTCCACCCATGGCAGTTTTGTGTAGATATGATTGTATTTGGACATACGTAATATTAATAAGCAAGTGGAATGCAACTTGAAGATCAGCAGAAAAGATTATAAAGCAGCAATTCTTAGAAACACACCCTTTATCACCACAAGCACTTCAGAGGGTTGATTGCCAGCTGGACTCTCACGTTTGGGCACTTGCTTATCCTCTAGACTGTTTCTGAGTATCTGTCCGAGTGCATGTAGCAGATATTAATCATCTAAAATGCATCTCTTCCAGGACATTCCTGCAAACAGCTTTAATATTGAACTATATTTACAATACCGAGTCGGATATCACATTTAATCATGATAGCGTGGAGTCTATATCAGAGTTATTAAAGCAACAATATCATTCTCATCGACCGTCGGAAAAACACACAATGTGCACAATCTGCAGAGGCTTCCAGAGAACATCATCCAGCTCCGGCAACACAATACTGACATTCAGGTTCAAAACGTCAAAGACATAAAGTAATTGTAAGCATCTGGTCGAGGCTCCTGGGAGCCTTTTACGTGTCTATATTCTGGGGTGTTTTAAAGTATCACTGCTGCATAAAATTGCAGAAGAAATGCGAGGCTCTTATACAAAGAACATACAGTACGTGATATTTTCCATTTTCACAGCATATTAAAGAATATAAAACCTTCAAACGAACTATACTACAGCTTAAAGTGTCATACCATCATTAGATCTGTCTTAATGTCTAAAAATGTATTTCAGATCACGATTCTCACCTAAAATGTTGATTCTAACATCGGCTCACACACTTCATTGTCCTCGTTTTGATCTTTTAGTTTCTTGTCCTTAGACTCGGACTCGGGGCTGTCTTGTGTTTGCTTTGAATGTTGAGCCTTTACGTTAAAAACGTCCCATTTTTCAGGAATCAGGCCTCTGGTGAAGAGCACAGAGGCCAGGTAGGAGAACAACAAGATGGCCACCACCGCCGACAGCATGCAGATGGTCCTGATCGGAGAGCGCTGGACGTAGACCCCGTTCACCAGAGTGCATCCTGGGAAGTGGATGACGGGGGGTATTCCAAGCAGCGGCTCCCCGCACAGCACCCTAAGCAGGATGCCGATGAAGCAGCCCAGAACGGCGCCGTAACCGTTGGAGATGTCGAAGAAAAGGACACAGACGAGCTGAGGTAGCATGAGGGTGTAGGTGAGATCGGAGCGCAGCATCCAGATCATCAGGACGCTGTTGTCCAGGAAGGTGAGCGATGTGCCAGCCAGGCCCACCACCACCACCGAGAAGCGGATCACCCACTGGATCTCCTGCTCGGATGCCTGCCAGGGAGAAACAAACCGTCATGGTAAGAAGATGAGTTCATCTTCTACGAATCTCCTCCTTCTCTTCCTGACAGGGCTGGGCATCTTCACGTTGTGATTTAATTCCAAGATGCCTCACTTCTTTCTGAATCCTCAGTTTTGTTCACACTGCACATTGCTGCTTTCTTTATGAAGAAATACAAGCAGTCAGATATTATGAACGACCAGTTTATGCATAATTATTTTATAAATCAACCGTCTTGATATTGACAAAAATTTACAATTAAGTCATTTTTTCAATCTAGTAAATTTAGAACTATTGTTTTACTGCCAGAGAATCAAGAAATATCATTACTATACTGCCAGCATCCCTCTCATGATGAGATTTCTTGCAGAAAAGCAGGATATTTTTGTCCCTTCAGTATTTCCGTAGTCAGTTCAGACAGATGTTTTCATGTTGTCCTTTATGTCCAGAAAACATTTGCCTGTAAGTTTTATACTCAGTTTGTATTTGAACAAATACAATGTTGTTGTGGTAAACATTTGCTGAAGGATAAAATTGTCTTAATCCCTTTATTCCGTTTGATCATACTAGCTGTTAGCTCCCAAATGGTATTTTCCATAGAAGTTAGCATTAAACTAACTTAACGGTTTTTAAACATTTCAGTGCTTAATGGGGAAGATTGATACAGAAAATTTTGGTATCTATCCAATACCAAATAAATCTTGGGCAAGTATCGGCAATATCATGAGCAATATTTGATCATTTGCTTGAAATTTCACAATCATTTAAAAGGACTATACCTGATTTCACGTCTGGCTAGCTTAGTTAGCGATAGCGGCTATTTTTTTTTAGCTTTTGTGTGACGCTTTTTCTTGGCGAAGGGGTTTAACTTTCATAATTTGACTCCGGATCACTAGGGGAACGCTATTACTGGCTGATGCATGGTAGCAAGGATTACATTCAACACCCCTACTTTCTAACCTGTGTCCGTAGGATGTTCCTGTAGATGTTGGAGGTGAAGATGGAGGCTGCAGACAGTAAAGCCGAGTCCGTGGATGACATCACAGCAGCTGCCACCGCCCCGATGCCAACGATGGAGATGTAAGTCGGAGTGAGGTGCTGCAGGACAATGGGCAGAACAAGTCCTGTCTCCCCACGGTCAACTGGAGACGGAGAACCATAAGTGGTCAGGTTCCAGTCTGAGGAGAAAATAGCTCTTTAATCAATCTGTCTTCATATTAAGTCTGATACGAAATGATTGCATTTATTCATGTCTTTGTTGAACCTACTTGTGGAGGCCGCCGCTGCTCCCAGGAGAATGGGAGGTATTCCTAACGTGGGAACGATGAACGCAGCAGCAAAGCAGGTGATCTTTGCTGTAGCTGAGGACGCAGCAGACAGGGTCCTCTGATGGAAATTCTGCAGACCCAAGTTCCCCAAACCCTTTAAGAAAGAAAAAAGTAGGGAAAATAAGACAATTACGACAGTGAATTGATACTTGTTGTGTCACATCACGATATACCTTTTGGCGAAAGAAATGTTTCACTCTGTTTCACAAAAGCCGGAAACTAAAACAGCTCGAATATCCTCAAAGGTCCGGAGGAGCTCTGAGTCGTGCTGGGAAGTGTGCACTTAGATCTCCTCCTCCAAAGCTGATTCAAATGCAGCGAGACTTCTTCTCAGAGAGCCATGATAAAGTCTGTCATGACATTACCGAGTTATGGAAAACCTTATCAGGCTGCACAAATCCTCGCGAAGAGTTCACATTTCTGCAGCCTGGGAGCAACATTCATGTAAAAGCTACAGAGTTGTCGCCTTGCTGCACAGGAATCCATAATCTGATTAAAGGAGCATGATGTCATCTGCAAACACCGTAGCTGGATTGACTCCAGAAGATGGATGAAAGGCTTTCCATAGATCGAATCAGACCTATTCCGTCTTACCAGAAGCAGAAAGTTATCAATCCACCTCCAGGCTCTGTCCGCCTCCACAGAACCGACCCAGGGGGGCTGGAAGGTGTTGTTGTAGGCCGTCTCAGTGATGTCCAGGACGGCTGGGCTCGTCAGGGCAAAGGGGACACACAGCCACTAAAACAAAAGAAAAACGGATGCTAATTTAATTTCTTTTTTACACAATATGTTACTGACTTGACTCATAAACAGTCATCATTTGTAATGCGTCAAAAAAGGTGCGTCGTTTTTTTTTACTTTTGAAAATTCACAGTGAAGTGTTGAAGACATGTTGGAAGGGTTCAGGAAAAAATCCTGTCCTTTGGATTAGTTGAAAAATTACAAATAAAAAGGAACTGAATGTGATTGGTTGATTATTTCCCCTCTGAAATGATGTCATTGTTTCTGGATGACATCATAAAATATTCTCAATCCTGCAAATGGTGCCAGTTCATCTCCTCCCAGAACTCGGTCCAACATTTCTCCTTCAGGAGGAGATTCTCCCACTGATCTGATCTGTTCTTTCATCGAGTTGCAGCCTGTATCACCTGCTTCTCTCTATGGTTCAGTTTTACACACTAAATCATCCACCTCTCCTCTTGACATCATCCCTACACATTTTTTAAAAGAAGTCCTCAGCATAGTCGATCCTACAGCCGTCTTAATTTTTAACCCCTGCTTGGTAAAAAGCTAGTCCCTCCCTGCTTTAAGCATGACCTTATTCAACCTCAAAACTTCCATTTCTCTGCAAAGTGCCTGAGAAAATACTTTATTCTCAACGTCTATCCTATCTGGATCGAAATAACATGCTGGAAACATTTCAGTCTGGTTTCAGGGTTAATCATAGTACACAATCTGCGTAACTTGGGGTTTCAAATGATCAGCTGGCGTTAGACTCAGAAAAATGTGCTGTGTTGGTTCTTTATAATTTGAGTGCTGCATCTGATACTGTAGCTGCCGTCATTCTATTACACTGCGTCCATCTCCTGCTCAGCATTCGGGGCACTGCTTTGGAGTGGTTCACAGATCTTTCTCTGTCCTGGTAAATGATTTATTCTCTTCTGCCCATCTAAACAGTGGAGTTCCTCAGGGCTCCATCTTGTTCACCCTGTACATGCTACCGCTGGGATTCTGCAAAGCACAATATTTTATTTCAATGGCTGTGGGTACATAAGTTTTTTATTCAGAACTTATTATTCTGAATTAAAATATTCAGAATATATATTATTTGCATGGAAATACTGATTCTAAATTAAGGCTTACATGGAAAACATGTTTTTTCTTAATTGCGCTTTAGATCTGGTGGCTGGGCGGGGTTGTTATTGGACAGGGAGAGGAAGTGAGGTACTAAAGTCTACGGAAAGTAAACAAACTCTGCTTCTTGAGTTTCTTTTTGACTACAACAGGAAAAAAACACATAATAAGTACCATTTTTCTCGATTTGGATTCTATTTGTGAAGCAGCAGCTATTCTTTAGCATACTTCGGGTGCCCAGCGCTGTATATTGTCATCATGGCAACAGAATGAGGGAACGAGCATTTGCAGAATGACCAGGATCGAAGTTATGAAAGTACAATGAATCACTGCATCCAGAAAATCTTGATTCTGTCAAATCAATCATTGCATGCCTTCACAAAGTCAAATGTTGGATGTTGGCAAACAATTATGGTCAACTAAATCGCGATAAAACAGAACTTATTTTATTTGGCTGTGTTCTTTATGAGGAAATAGCATATCACACAGGTTCTTTGTCAGTACATATCCACAAACAGGCCAGATGGGTTAAGATTCAATCAACACAAATTCTGCAGTGAAATTGTGTTTGTTACAGTAGAGAAGATGAGCCAAATTGCAAACTTTTTTTCCGAGAAATTTAAGACAAAGCACTGATCTTTTTCTGGTCATACAGTGTGTTTTATCTTGAGATCATATGACTAATCACATCTGCTCTGTTAAATTGCTTCGTCATTGCAGAGAAGTCTCACTCTTACCGGGATAATAAAGCAGGTCGGTGTGAACCAAATGGGAGAAAACCGATGCACAGACAGCTGCTGATGTAATTAGTAATAACTGTTTGTGTATGCTTTCATTTCTTCAGGCTAAAATTAATTTTCCACAGCAGATTGTTCCAGCAGGAGTTTACAGTCAGCGCGAGAAGGCTTCGATCGGCTTGATGAATCCCAGAAACACAGTTTGTTTGGCGTGATGCGCTTTCATTAGTAACAAATAATTACCTCCACAAAGGCCTCTTCAGTGTCGGCACCACTTGTGTCTTTTGTAGATTCATGACTCATTAAACGCAGAAAGAGGAGATTTATAACAAGTTTATCAGAAGACTGGTTATAAAGCAGGTTATTTTATGTGTTTTCAAGTTTCTCCTCTAAAACACTGAATGTTGAATTCAACATTATCACGCATAGAGGCACCAGTATTAGAATCGTACAGTTTCTGAGACTTATTGTATCGTTTTATGGTTAAAATGTTGCTAAAACCCTTTTGTGTGCAATCTGATTATTGTTTTCTGCCCCCTGGTGGACAACTTTTACACTACAACCCCTCTGGCACATCACATGACAAACTATCATATGCAAAATACTTTTGTTAATTTTCTTAAATTTCCAATTAAATACATGTTTTGCAGATTTTTTGTTGGCCCGGGTTTTAAAGGGTTAAGTTGAGGTTGGAGTTTCTGTATCTGGTTTTGTGTTTATGTTCATTTTACATCAGTCTTACTTCCTGTTTTATCTCATACAGGTCATGCCCCCATGTATTCTATTGTGTTTACTCCCTGCCACGCCCGCCCCCATCTGTAAGCTGAGATCTACTGTAAGTTATGGAAATTAAGCTCCATGCTCGTCATAAGTGTCAATGAATGAAGCAAATCCCAACACTCTCCCATGACGTACACCTGCAGGACATCGTTCACGAGCTGAAGCCTGAAGAAGATGCAGCTCAAGTCCTCGAGGGCAACAATTCGTTTTTCATTGTTTCCTGAATTTAATCAAATGGAGAGAACGACTTCTACACAATGACCCGTTCATTTCAATCAGGTGTCGGACCAAGCAAACAAAAAGCTGTTGGACTGCAGCCCTAACAGCTTTCTGCAGTATAGATGTGAGAACAAAATCATGGCGTGCTTGGACAGTGTAAAGCAGGAGGCTGGTTAGTAGCTGGTTGCAAAGAAAACATTGAGTAAATGCATTCAGCTTCATGTTTTAAAGGGACCCTGTGTGAGAGTAAATGTTAAAATGACAGCATTTCTACCCCACACACGTGCAGAATGAGGCCTGACCTAATCAGAGCCACTGTCTCCATCTGCCTGTACCGCTGCTACAACAGAGAGCCGCTTGGTCCGAACTGGCAGCTTTCCCGCCGAGTTTCATGCTGTCATGTCAGGTACCTTCCTGTTCTATTTCATCCTTACTGACCGCCACAGGCGGTGCTTCAAGCACTGAATGTATCCATCTCGCGGATGCGCAGGTCGAGTGTTTATACCAACAAAGTCACATGTGACCCCTGATGGTCACCTATATATTCCGGTGACATCAGAGGATCTGTTCCTTTTCATCTTCTCGCTTCGCAGGTGAACGCATGTCAATGCGTTAGCCCAG
>JBBBVT010000017.1:25585064-25598653 GCA_037177035.1 Craterocephalus eyresii | reverse complement strand
AAACATGTTTACATCCTGGTACAAAAACTATTTTAGCTTTAAAAGCTCAGCTTTACCTTCATGACACCTGTGGGGGGGGGGAATTTATTTATAACTCATCTGTGGGACGTGCCCTTTTGGTTGACAGGTGTCAGATATCCAACAGTAAGGATGCAGAGAGCAGCATAACGGTTTTTAGCTGGCTTCCTACTTTAGCTGCCTAGCTCAGGGTTAGCTCAGGGTCAGCTATGTTAGCTCGCAGTTCAGGGTTTGATGGGTGTCAGTCATCCCTCCCCCTCTCAGTACCTCCTCATCGCCCATTTTTGTATTTTCCAGGAGTGACGAGACCTGTGATGCTGCCAAGATGGCGACGTGAGGAGCCTTTCAACGAGCCTCAATTCAGCTCTTCATGTCCAAGGTTTGTCCATTTTTTTACAGTCACTGGGTGGAACCAGTGCTTATTGGACTTCCTGTTGCTTCTCTATCATGTTAGCAAGTAATGAACAGGTGGAGCTGATACGGCGAGTGTACAGGTCTACTCACTATTTAAAAAGATCTTCTTAGAAAGAACTGTGTTGGTAAAGTAAATCATGTATGATATTTGTCAAAACAACCCAGGAAGTATTCCCAGAAATGTTCTTTGACCTCGCACCTCTGGAGGTTACATAAGCAACCGTCTGAGAAAAGTTCAGGGCCTAAAGAGCATATAAAGCTGAGAAGGGTTCTTTAAGTCAGAAATAACCAAAGTGTTTTCGTACGCTCGACCTGCAACCCAAAAACAGCAAACACATCTCCAGTAATGACCGCAGCCATGACAGAAACAACTCTCCATGAATCAGGGCTGACACATGTTTGGCTAGGCAAACTAAGTCGACCTTAAACGTGTGTGTGCATAAAAGTGTGTGATACACAAGTGTTTCTATTGTTTGCCAACCCTAAAAATCACTCTGGCTCTGGTTTTTAACGATGTCTGACAGGAGTTAAAAGTGTGCTATGGGTGCTGCTGGTTCTCCAGCAGAATATCAGCTTACGCCTCCTGCAAGTGGAAACAAAGAACACCTGAGTCTCATTGGTCCGTTGGAGAGAAAACCCTGGATAAAACAGTGTTTGGACGTGAAAGAGGTCTGATCATCTGCAGCCTGGAGCTGTGGTTCTAAAACTTTTTGAGCCCCGATCACGAAGATAACAAACACTGGGGTTTATAGTAAGGCACGAGTTATTACTGCAGAAATGGTTATTCATGAATGTGTTAAAAATGAAAGTTTAATTTTGAAAGCCATGATAAAAATCCCACATTAATTAAATAAATATAGCTTTAATAATGTTTTGCAACTATCCGGCAAACCAACCCACCAGCTTGGGAACCTCTGGCCTAGAGAGTGGATGTTTACGTGACCTTAAGGAGCAGAAAGGAGACAGGTTATGGATGTTTGCAAAGGTTTTTAAATCTTAGCAACAGAGAAGCGCTTTGATGACACTGTTTATACATGTGTGTGTGTGTCTGTGTGTGTGATAGAACGACAACATGTGTTAGCTGCACAGGAGAAAAGAGCATGGATGGATGAAGTTTACTGGCTTGTGTTTGGTCTTTTCCTTCCTCGATCAGCAAATAGAAAGAGAAGAATCCCTCTGATTGGTTCATTCTTTAAAAAATTGGATTTTTAATACTGACTGACCTTGGACAGTCAAGCGTACGGGTTTATATACTGTATCAGGCTTATAATGTATACATCATAATCTTCCCCAGTTTAACTGAAGCAGAACGAAGCACAGAGAGCAGTGTGTAAAACTATCATTCATGCCGGTGGAACCAGCACGCAGTCATTCTTTTATGTGTTTGCTGGCCTAATTTTTAATGAGAACGTCTCTCTTCTCAAATTTCAGAATCAATTTTTTATTTTATCTAACAGTATTTTATACTTGGGGCTGATTTTAGTTGTGATCAGTAAAAAAATGACCAATATTTATTATTTATTTAACTCCAAAGATCACAGAATGTGTGATTATATTTGTAATAGCTATTACTAAAAAAAGAAAGAATAGGGGGGACCGCAATGCTTAGGGCCCTGCTGTGGCTGAATCCCCATCCCTGCACTGTGTTTCACAGCTGTTATGAACTGTTACGCCTTCCTTTCTTAGCAGCAGAGATTAAAAATACACAATTCTCAAACAACCTAATTTTCCCTTGCAAAGCCTGCTTTCAGTCTTGAGGTAATGCAACAAGTGCATAAAGGCGACGCAGCGTTTTTTTCCCCCAAATTGATTCCCAGCATTGTGTTATTACTCTTAAACCTCTGAAAAAAAGAGCTTGATGTGTGTGACCCTCCTGACTCGGCCCTGTATCTGTCCCATCAGTCTCTGTCTGTCCGAGCTGGAGAGAACAAAGCTTTCTGAACGCACCTGGCTGCTTTCTGGGTCTCTGCTTCCTCTGATCTTCCCCAATCACAGCTCATTAAAAACACCGGCTCTCAGCCTTGTTCCCTCGCCCCTTACTTCTCTCCATTTCATCATCTTTTCCCAGCTGACCTATTATCATCACAGACACCGGCTGCCCCTCACCTTCCTCTCCTCTCTGTTTGCATTTCCTCATTCACTTCTTCCCTAACTGCACTTCCCCGCTCGGCCTCCGAGTGCGGAGCCGAGTGAGGCCCGGAGTTACTGTTGTATAATGTTATTTACATTTCTCTGTGGTAATAAGGCCGATAGGGGAACGGCCGCGATCCCACAGTCGATTAAGAAGAATGAGAGGGAGGAGGAGGAGGAGAAAGAGGAGGAGGAACACCAAGGGAGGGGATAGCGTAGGTAGGACATAGGTCATAGAAAGTACAAAGACTTTTTAAGTAATGATGTCATCTTAAAAAAAAAAACGTGTATTTTTATAACATGAATTAGCCCAAATTAAAAATATAAACCAACAAAAAGAACTAAATGAACCAGCAGAAGATTCCAGCAGCAATGATCCGAACTCTTGTTTAGTTTTTCTTTTTCATTAATGTTCCCTATGCATGAAAAACGCTGCACAATCATACAAACACACACCTTTTTAACACACAATCAACTTCCAGCTATTCAGCAGCATGAGTGTGTGAAGCAACATGTCTGAACACAGAGTTGTGCATTGCAGTGCTGCAGGTACACCACACAGACGGGCCTCACATGCAGAAAAGGAAGGAAAGAGAGAAAAGGGGAAGAAGAAATGAGCTGATACACATACATACTGAAATAATGATTTGGTTGTTTATTTCAGAAAAAATAGCTGGGATGATATGCTTTCCTCCTGATTTGATTGTTCTGTGAATTTTTTTAGGTGCAGATTTTATTTAAATTCTTCTTTTTCCCGCAATTCTTCGATATTGCCGATTTAGTTTGCTTTTTTACCCCACACCACGTGAAAAAGTTGAATAAAAAAACAAATTTCCCCCCCAAAAATGCAAAAATAACATTTTCTTTTAAAACAAATTTTGAAAACAAAAATCAATTTTCAAACCAAACAAAGTCAATTTAAAAATCGTGAAACAAAAACTTGTGATACGATTTTATCCTTCCACCACTTAGAACCTGGAGTTTGTGTGAATGAAAGGCTCTCTGCTATCATTTCTCATCTCTAAGGCTCCTGGTGCTTATCTGCTGGGTTTTCTTACAGAGGCTGTAGGAAGCTTTCTGGTTTGGTTTGGTTTTCTTTTTCTTGTATCTTTGTCTCCTTTTACCCAAACCTCAGTCCCTTCACATCCTTTCTGCATGTTTGGTCATGACTTTAAAGTGAAGGACTTCTGGCACAACTCTAATCATGCAGCATGAAACAGCTAATCGGGTTAATCTTTGCTAACACTGCAGCTCCCTGAAGGTTCCTCCTGACATCAGCCTTTTTCCTGCCTCTCTGAGGGATTTACCGTGTTTCTATGTGAAGTTTGGTTTCTTGATCGATGATTCTTGGTTTGAAAGGAATAGATTAACAGCTCAGAGATGTGGATATGGTGTTGCTTCGTGGAATTGGAGCATTTCTGTGTGTCTTCTGCAGAAAGAAGAAACCCTTTGGAAAAGAGCAGAACTCTGAAGTAGTTCTTCCAGGTGACCAGATGAAGTCTATCAAATCAAAGCACAGCAAACTGATTTTAATGAGATACCTCACAGGTTTTGAATGTGATTCAGGAAGTTTTATTTTGTTTCTTTATCAATGAAATTGAGCGAAACCTGTTGGTTTTTCTGTTGCTTTTAACTGATAAGACAACTGCATGGCAACAGTCTGCAGCCGTCCATCATTTCTTCGTATTTCTCTCGCCGGGAGCCAGCCTTAAAGTGGTCTCCACTGATAGTTTTCCATCTTTCAGAACGCCTTTCAAAGTTTTTATTTGGATGTTTTCAGCTTCTTCCCACATATTCAGTCCAGTCCATGTACCTGACTGTGTGTAATTCAAGCATGAAAAAAAGCTACAAATGCAAAAACGAACGTCTCTAAAGAAGCTTTTTACAAGCAGCCAGCCACAAAGACACATCATTTGTTCCCATTTTAGTTGCATCTCTTCATAAAACATCAAAGGTGAGACAGCTTGACAAAGAAAACAAGATTTTAGCAGCAACAGGATGATGAGAGCTGAAGACTGGACCTAACCCAGCATGATGGGCAGAAACTGCACAAATGGAGGGAAAAAAGAAGAAGAGTCAGATATAAAAAGCTAAGAAATAGGAACAAACCCAGCAAAGACCTGACAGGACGTGAGATCTGCATCTGGACTTTCAGCTGATCCATCTAAGACGCTGTTTAGGAAGGAAAACAGAGAAAAGGCTGAGGAATGACATATGACTGAAGATCAGCGGGAACAGGTCTGATGGAGGGATGGATCCTCCCCAGAACCTGGACCTCAACATGCAGTATGGGTTCATCTGACAGATAATGGAACTATATATGTGGATATTTGGGGTGCAACACTATGTAAGGTTTGGTTTGATACTTTAGTGTCACAGTTTGTTACTTTTGCGATTCAAAAAATTTATTTTGTTGCTTTTTTTACTTGTATTTTTTAGAATGAATTACAATTCTTTGTTTAATCACTTAAAGGGGTTTAAGGCGACAGGCTGTGGGTCGCCTTAAATAACTGCAGCCACCAGCCCAACACTTTACAGACTGTCCGGTCATATTTCTTTTTTAGACTTGATACCGCTGATAAAGCCTCCTTTTTTATCATGGAGCCACTTTCTTGTGGGCTTAGAGTGGATGCAGGTGGTTTTCTGGCAGCAGAAGAGTCCAAAAGTATCCCTTCAGTGTTTGAATCCGGGTCCACGTTCCCATGTTCTTCCTGTTCTTCCTGTTCAAGAGCTGTCGGCACAACGCGCATACAGCACCAATTTACGTCACATGCCAACGATTGCATGGGAAATTTGGACGCCAAACTGCAGCGTATTATCTAGCACACAGCCTGTTCAAGGCAACAGAACACTACGCGGATGGCCTCGTTATTTAAGGTTTTTATTGCTTCACGACCGATTAGCTTTGCATAAAGTGGAAATACATGTGCAGTTTCTCACAAATCCTGCCTTAAGTCCCTGCTCAAAATGACGAGGTCTCCAGATTTTTCTATCAACAATGTAATAAAAACAACAAATGACAGAAAATAGTCCGAGTGATGCATGGTGGAGGCGCTCTGTCCTGCAGCTGAGCACCGATACACTGAGCTTTCCACCCTGATGCATCATCAGAGGACTCGTTTCTAAAAATGTTGTATTGTTCCATACAGCGCTCACGGTTCTGTACACACCTGTATTAAACTATTCAAAACAACATCATGTATTCTTGTACGCCGTATATATACACATGTATTGAAAAGCCTACTTTAGAGCAGAAAAAAAGATAGAGCAGCATAATCAGCCTCTTAGGCTGCTGAGTATAGCTCTGTAGATACGTATCAGTGGTGGTCAGACCCCCTGTTACATAATGGGGCTGTGGAGCTCTGTGTGAGTGTGTGAGTGTGTGTGTGTGCTGCTGACTGCATATGCACAATGTATATGAGGGTTTGTTTATTGTACTAACAGCAGATCCCAGAACATTTAGCGTGTGTTTCCAAAACTTGGGGTGGGTGTGAGGGCAGGGGGATAAGGGGAAGCAGACGGAGGTCAGCGGGGGAGGCAGGTGATGAGAGAGGGTTCACACAACATATGGAATACACATCAGCTCTGTGATAAGGATCAAAGCCGTTATATAAGCGCTACAGTCCCTTTGTTTCATCCAGGAGCACACTGGCCATCAGCCCTGACAGCCGGTGTGTGTGTGTATGAGCGTGTTTGTGTGTGTTCCAGTGTGCCCAGACAGGTTGATGGGGAAAATGAGAAAAAAATTGAGAGAAAATAATGCAGTAATTGTGGAAGACAGAAGGAATGTGAAAAATCTGAGAGTGCTGTCTGTGCTCGAAGCCGCTCATCCATCCACCCGACGTGTGTTTGTGTTTGCTTCCAGGCTAAACAACAGGAATAAATAAATGGAACAGGAGACGCCATCGTGAGATGCAAACTTCCCAGAACATTCAGAGAAAATAAACAAAAGATGAATCTTGCAGAATATATTATTAGGCCTTCCTCCCTGACTTCTCTGACTAACAGATTCTCCTCAGAATATAACACTCAAAAGCGTCTTACTCACTAAAATGCTATGTGTTGGTCACGGGAAGGAGAGCAGACGGAGTACGATAGAAGTGGTGCAGAAGTCTGACATACTGTATATCTGACAAGGAAGAAAATTTCACAATAATGGCATTCTGTCCTAATGATAAGATACAAAGTCATTATTTTGAGATAAAAAATAATTATTAGAAAAAAATAATAATTAGAAGACAAAATAGTCATAATTATGACATATAAAGTAACTTGAAATAAAAAGAGTTATTGTAAGATAAGCCATCATTATGAAATATAGTCATTATCATGAAATAAAAGTCCAAATTATAAGACAAAAAGTCATTATAAGATAAGTCATCATGAGATAAAAAGTGCTTATTATGAGATCAAGTCATTATTACATAAAAAATACAATTCTAAGATAAAAAGCAATTATAAGATAAAGGTGATAAGATGTAAAAAGTAATATGAGATTTAAAAAAGTAATTATTGTTAGATATAAAGCCATTATTGTAAGATAAAATATCCTAAGTATGAGATAAAACGTAATATGATCCAATAATGCTCCTAGTGTCTTTCTGTTCTCCTGCAATCAGACACATCATTGCTACGCCTGACATGTTTCTCTGGAAGACTTTGCAGCTGGATATGTGTCTGTTGGAGCTGTGCTGTAGAAAGTCCTACATATCCGACTGTCACTGAGATACTTTCAAATCTCCTCTGTGGCACAGATGTGCTTTTCCAGTTCTTTCTGAGTACTTAAAGCACCTGTAAAAATGATCTAACAGACAAAAAAGTCATTTTTTTCTTTTCTTCTTGTTGACTTGATTTAAAGTGATTCAAACTACAGTTTTATAAATTTTACACAGATGCAGCAGTCTATCAGTGGATGCAGATGCACTCACAACGACTTAAACGATAAGTAATCTCATATACTGTTATTTAACGAAAACGTGAAGGCCTGTAGGAGCTAAAGCATGATCTACCAGTAGTTTTTTTAGAGGCAGAGGTTTTTTTAAAAACAAAAGGCAAAAGAAAAATGAGCCAAACTTTAAAAGCTCCTTCGGTGTGCTTGCTCAGCTTCTATATTGTTGAGTCAACACCTTTGTCACCTTCTCAGCACCGTCGGGCTCCAGCTGCTGTGAAAGGACTTTACGAAACAATGCGACATGTAACACTTTCATATATATGTCCCGAAAGAAACATGCGATAGACAAAACACACACAGCGGCCTGGAAGGACGGCGTGTCCTGCCCGCGCAGGCCCTTTGTGCGTCCATCTGTCAGTCACAGCGTGCTACCGGTACAGACGGATGAACAGGCTGGAAATGGAGACGATGAAAAGAGTGTGAATGAGTGCAGGAGGCAGATCTTGTAGAAAGAGCTGCTTCACCTGCGCAGGATGGCGGGAAAAGCAGCATGAGAGCATGACACGCTCTGAGCAGGCCTCTTATCCAGCCCTTGCGCTCCAGAAAAGTCGGAGCTTTTTTCTAATCTGGCATTTCTTTGTTGGTTTGAAGGGAAAAATAATGAATAAGCTGATGCAGCGCAAATGTTGGATTCGTTGAGAAGAGATGTAAAAAAAATCCTCAAGTCTCACTAAAATAATGGGAAATATGAGTTTTAAAAGAACTTTTAAATGTTTTATGGAAACAAATTCTACTTTTATTGGAATTTTCGACAGTAAATTGGTTCAGTAAAAACTGAATGGAAAAATAAATATATTTAAATTGGGTTCCCTCTCAGTTTTGGTTTTGATTCTCAGTGAGTTATTGAATGAAGTACAGATGGCTTTGGTAGCAGTAAGACTTAAATTTAAAGTAAACACCAACACTTAGCACTGAAATCCAACAAGCCGGCTTACGTTAAAAAAGAAGAACTCTTAAACAAACTTTGCAGTAATTCATAATTATTTTTTGCGTGTTGGTAGTTTTTGTGCAGAAAATGAGCATGTTAGCTTTTTCAGGAAGGACACGAGACCTTTCAGGACTGAAGCTGCGTGCGGCTGTGGAGAACACCCTCTGAACCTGCCTCCCTCTTCCACTTCTCATCAACTGAATGTTGATTGTCCATAGAAATTATTCAGCATTTTGCTAACATTAAAATCAGCAGGAGCTGGAGGAGCTAGAGATGGAAGATGCTGCGCTGGAAGTTGCCTCGCATGATTGGTTTACTTTTTTACAGGACAGGATCTCCGCCTGCTTCTATGTCATTAAGGAAATTATTGATGAACTGAATAATTTGCACAAGTTTATGGTCAATATCTTTATTTTCCTCTTGAAACAGCAATTCCTCCTTCACCATCTGCTGTTGGGTTACCATTTCAGATTTTTTTCTGTTCCAGCAGGTAAACACACCTGATGGCGGGAAACTCATGATCAGATCTTGTTCCCTCTGAGCATAGACAGGAGGCTGCACAGCTTAGATACTCATCCTGCTGACTTATTACCTCTTAACCAATCAATCCCAACATTTTCATCCTTATTTGTCTTAAATATCTGATTATATTACATTACTTAAGCTTAAATTGATAAAAATATTTGAACTGCTGGTGCTTGTAAAAATAAGAGATGCTTTTTACAGAAAGGATTAAATGGTCCTCAAATGGCTTACAAATGTGAATTTAGTATATCTATATACTACACATATATATACGTGGTCTATTTACGATTTACATGAAACATTAAGAGCATGACAGATAGAGAAAAGAGCGCATTAAAAACTAATAAAAAGTAGCAATAAATTACAATAAAATCATTTAAAAAAGAAATTAGGAAAAATAAAAAATCTTAAATTGACTTTATTAAAAGTGAAATAGGTTCAAAATTACTGTGCCGATTTCATGCATAGATGCATGAGCACAGATTAAAACAAAAACAAAATAAGAAAATAATAAACAACAAAACAAAAAGACCCTAAGAGAAAAAAGGAATTATCTGGTGTTTTTATAAAAGGCTGCAAATAAAAAAGGTTTTTGTACGGGAGATTTTAATCATTTAGCACAGAAAAGGTCAAACTTCATAGAAATTCTGTTTTTGTCTTCCTTTGGTGAACTCAGACCATCACTAAGCCAAATCTTGAAGTTTGTCTTTAACCTATAATCATAGAGGTTCATTTATTTTAATGTGTTTTCTGAAATTGTTGAGATATTAATTAAATTCAAATAAAAAATTTATTGAACAGAGAATTAAATCTGAAGTGTGTAATTCCACTTTTATGTGGGTCTTGCAGACACCGGTGTCCTCAGGATTTTTTTCTGCGTTAAATCTGAGCTCATGCTGCCCTCTGGTGGTGCAGCTTATGTTTGCATGTGTGTGTGTGTGTGTGTGTGTGTGTGTTTGGGAGTTCTAACTTTAGTCTGGAAGCAGCAGAAAAGCTGGGTCAGGTAGGGGTGCTTTCTGGCCAGAGCCAGGATCCGCTTCTCGGTCAGGGTGCAGTCCACGTCGTCGTCCTGCAGGATCACGTCCTTCTTCAGCACTTTGACGGCATAAACCTCGTCGCTGCCTTTCAGCTCGGCCAGCATCACCTGCTCACACAACGCAGGGCCGTCACACACAGGCAGGAAGTTACACACACACACACACACACACACACCTTTCCAAAGCTTCCTTTTCCCAGAACTTTGATGAAGACAAAGTCGTGCAGGTTCATCCTCTTCGTCTCTGAGGCGCTGTGACCTTTGACCTCCCCGTTCTCCTGGCTCTCCTCCCCTTCAACCCCGACACTGTTTGCCTCTCCTCCTTCTTCACGGGTGTCGCTTGTTACCATGGCGACGGAGGAAGGGGAGGACAGAGGGTGTGTTTTGTGCTCCTCCCCGCGGTGGTCGAAGGACAGAGCCTTCCGGATGTTCTCCAGCTCCTTCACGTCTGCAGGCAAACGGAGACGAGGCAATCTGAGGCGGGTTCCGGGGCTCGGCCTGGTTCCCGTGGCCCGGCTGAACTTCACCTACCTTGGTCGCACGGGGAGGTGGGGGCAGACTTGGAGCGATCGTCCTCCGTCTGAGGCGCCCCTGATAGCGGCTGCTGAGGATCCTGAGGCGGAGGAAGCTGCTCGGAGACAGGACGCCACCAGCAGCATCATACTCAGTCTCACATTTTTATGATTTAAAAATACCAAATCCCGAGTCCGTTTTTCCAATTTCTAATCAAAATATCTTATCATGCTTAATATAAGATGCAATCTACCAAAGAGCAACATTTCAGTGAGATACAGGAACTTGTTTTAAGACTAAAGATGGGGAAGAATTCTACCAACACCAATATATGTCATCTTGTGGGTTGTGGCTCAAAAAGTTTGGGAACCAGTGCATTGGCCGATCTTTTTTCAAATAAATTTTCTGCATATATGTGTGCTTGGTTGTGATAAAAACCTTTTTCCGTCTCTGCGCGCTGTTGGAGATCTTGTCTGGTGTGACTCCGAGGTCTGACAGGACTTTAGCGATCCCTCTGGCGTCCACGCCGCAGTTCGGAGCCACGTTGCTCTCACAGCGCCTGTGCACATTCACTTTACACACTGAAACACACACACAGCAGATAAAAAGCAGGTTAGCAGACAGAAAAATCCTCTGATGAGAACAGAGAAATGCTGGAATTGGAGGCGCGGATGAGCTGCTACCTTTGCACTGCAGTCCCTGTCGCAGCAGCCCCCACAGCAGAGACCCACAGTGGTCACAGAAGGTGAGAACTTTAAAGTTGTGGATGCTGAACTTGTGCGGGACGTTGACGCTGAACCTCTGTGACCCGAGAGGCTGGAAGAAACCAGACAGAAAGACAAGCCTGCAGGAGTCTGGCTGGAAAATGTGCTATTTAACAACGTTGGTACATCGTTTTTACCGTTTAACCCCGAGACAGAAACATGAAGGATGCAATAAAAAGTCGGTGCTTGATGCTTTAACCTGAGAGTTTGTTTAAAACTAAAATATTCTGGGATTTGCACTTTTAGCTGCAGCTGGAGTGTGGAACTATGCTTAAAGGTATGCTTTGTGACTTTTATCTCCACGTATGAAAATTAAACAAGTACAAATCAATAATCTGCAAGTACTGTAGGGATTCTTTGTGCCAGTAAGAAAACAAAACGTACCTCTCCGACTGTGTCATCCTGCTTCTTCATCCCTGCACACTTAGTGATGATGAGTTCATGGCAGCGCTTGTGAACCACACAGGTGCACACTGTAGGACAAACACACACACAAATATTAAACTCTATCTAAATAACTAAATTAATTTTAATCAACCAAGTTTAATTTGTCTTTTAATATTTTTTTTATTTTTACCCTTTAAATTTCACACTGAGAAAAAAGCCATAGAGAAATGTTTCTTTGATTTTTATCTTTCCTTTTGAACAAGAAAAATGTTTTTAGCAGATAATTGAGATAAAATTAATAATAAAGTAATGAAAGTGAAATGGTCAAAATCTGAAACAGCACCGGCGTAAAAGAAACTGGTAGAAACTTTTCAGGCAGGTTTATCAAATCAATTCTTTACTAAGATTCATGATAATCACTGATAAATTTATTCTACCAAATAGTTGAGCAGAACCACAAAGGGTTAAAAAAGAAAAAAATCCTTTAGGGGTCAAAGTTGTAATATTACTAAAACAGATCCTTATTTTTTTAGAAATTTTGGAATATCACGAGGAAAAATGTTTTAATTATATAAGACAAAAGTTGAAATTTTACTTCAAAAAGTCATAAAATTACAAATATGAAGTCCTGACTTTATGAGAAAAAGGTCATAATGTTAGGAGAGAAAGTCTTAATTCTACAATAAGAAGTCATAATATTACTTGAACAGTCACACTAATACTAGAATAAAGTCGCAATTTTGTTTAAATTCAGAGGCAGATGTAGACATTCACTGATTTATTAAGTTTTAAATAATAATGATTAGTGGAATTCCAAGCTGAAAAGGTTATTGATGGGTTTTTTTATCACAATATTTTTTTGCAAACATAGAGGATACAAAACATTTGCATACCCATACAAGGCAATTATGTTTCCTCCAAAACACAAATAATAATTTTTTCATAATTCTAGTCTCTATATCCCACCTCACCCACCTAGAATAAGAAACCCCATAAAGAAGAGGATGACCACTATAACTGACCACACCCCCACCCTTCTCCAACAGATAATAACAATACATATTTTTAAAAACCATCAACACAAAAAACAACAATAATTATGTATGTTGAAAAAAGTGAATGAGTCCAAAAATAAATCATAATTAAAAATAAACATTGATGTGTGTTTATGTAGCAATTAAACCGACGTTACCTTGACACTGGTAGCCCTGCTTCCCTAAAACGCCCCTGCAGAGGAAACACACAGAAACACGCTTAAAACACACGGGATGTTGTTATATGCTGTATGTCAGCTGTTTAGCTGGCTTTGTTTTTTACTCCACTGCACGCCGCAGAGCAGCTTAGCCAGTCTGAGGAACCGGGTTTGACCTGGAGCACGGGAGATGTTTAAAACTTCTACAGGAGTTTCAGGTTTTATTAACGCTGGACTGCGAGTTACACCTTCTATAATTCCTTAAACTCTACTTTGCTCTCCCTGTTTGGTTCTTATCATGTAAATCTGCAGGTAGAAGCTGCACCTGTCAGCATGGCGAGATGATGTTTCCAGGACAGCCTCAAATTTTAGATTATGAGGCTAAAATCATGTAAAATTGATGTACTAATAGGAACAGCAATACATGCAGCAGTAATTTGTACAAATGACACACATATCCACAGCAACCAACTTTTCTGGACGTTACCCTCAATCTAAGCTGTCTGATTGGTGGAAATTTGGGCAGTAAGTGGCGTCATTATCTTGTCTAGGTGTAAACAGAGATCTCTTAGCAACAAACCAGTGATAGTGACGAAGATGTGACAAATAATGGTGTTATCATTAGTGATACAAATTATCAAGTAATTCATTAATTAATAGTTGTTTCATCTTATCGATCGATGATTGATTAATTGATAAGCAGCAATTTTTCTGAGAAGCTGAATTTCCCT
>JBBBVT010000017.1:25515352-25551865 GCA_037177035.1 Craterocephalus eyresii | reverse complement strand
TTACAATAATCGCTAACCGGTATTGGAACATCCATTGACAAGCACTGCATATTTACTTCCTGCCCTCCATCTGCATCACGCACGTCATCCTGGTGACGTAGGTGAAACCCACCTATTCTGATTTAAAGAGGAATTTAAAGTCCCATGTCAACGTGGCCACTGTGGTTCAGCTCCTGTAGCTGAACAACACCTGCAGACAGCTATGTAACCTGATATCCAGTTCTGGTCGCTGCTGGTTTAATTTGTTCAACACATTAGCTCAAAATCCATGTCTCATGAAGTCAGGGGATAGTGGTGTTCTTAAAAAATAATAAAGCATGTGAAGTATCTCTTCTCACCCGAGTGTGAGGTGTGCAGACCGCTTAGACTAATGTTTCATTCTGAGAGCAAATGAACAGGAGAAAAACAACAATGTTCAATAAATCAGTGTTTCCAGATGCACGGTTTTACTTAAGATTCGTGCTTCTGAAACATATTTCTAAATAATGAACAGCTAAATTCATTACTGTAAGCGCTCTGTATCAAAAACCATGCATATTGACCAAACATAAGGTTTCAGTAAGAAACTATCCAGTCTCATGAAAACCATAAACAATGTGAAGCTGTTTGTCATGGTTGAACATCTACCCGAGTATTCACTGAAGCAGACTGAAGACAACTTGGTGCACATTTCATGTCAGCAATAGTTTCCAACGAGCTCATTTTCATGTCCATTTACAACCGATACTGAATTCCAGTTTCTGTATCTTGTGCACACACGTCCTGCAGCACGTTTACACCAAGCTGTGTTTTGTCATCTTTCAGGGATCCTCATCCTGGTCCTGGAGGGCCGGTGTTCTGCAGGTTTTCTACGTGTTTCCCTGCTGCAACACACCTGACTCAAATCACTGGGTAACAACAGACTTGTGCAGAGCTTGTCTGAGTCTGAGTGGAAAACCTGCAGGACCTCGAGGACCAGGACTAAGGATCTTTGACTTGTCACATTTATTTGTTGTGTAGCTGCATTAAAAATGTTCTGTCAGAGTATAATGCTGCAAAGGTTCGTCTTGGAAGTTACAAAGGAACTTGAAAGCAGCATAAAAAGCTCCTCTGTCGTCGTTTAATTGTTAAAGATTAAGGAGAAACTTGCTATTTAAAAGCTTTTCCTAAATAATATGAAACTGTAGAGGTTTTCCTATCAAGTATTTACTTCACCTGGTTCCTGATTATCACACCTGCTCCTTATTTAGTATAAATACCACTCGGGTCTACAACTAGCTGCCAGGGTTTAAGTGAGATGCAAGCTAAAACACGAACGACTCTAGGTGTTTTTTTTATGTAGCCAAAGTCATTTGCATAGTTGCAGCAACTTCCACTACTCAGGCTTTAATATGTACAATACATTTCTGAAAGGAGGCGATAATTCCTGATTGTTGTTAAAAAGTTTGAAGTTTAAAAGTTTGACTGAACATTTCTAAAACCCGACTCCTCTGCCTCCTCCCCCGCCATCCCTCGCTCATTTAGCCATTCTAAAGTAGACAGCCAACTTCAACGCCCTCTTTGTCTTTCTCTTGTCAAGTCTTTGTGCCTCTCCTCCCTCACCGCCTGTTTCCCAGTCACACCAAACACTCGCTCCTTTCTCTCCAATTCTCTGTTTAATGACATGTTCTAACAAGGCGGCTGCCTACACATCACATCACTGTTCAGAGGAGAGCTGAAGCTCCTGACAGATGTGGGAATCTGATCTTTTTCTTGTCACACTCACTGCAACGGTCAATGCAGTTTTGTTTTTTTACGAGTTTCAGTCGAGTCGGTTGAAATCCACTGAGCTTGATGGTTTTGCTCCATTTATGAGGAAAATAAACATGAACAGCAGCCATCACCTGCCTGATGTGGAAGAGTTCCTTGGAGTAACTGTAATCCGAGCCAAAACATGGTCATATCAGTGAGTCAGCGCCTGTGATGAAATTTGCACTATCAATTATGCAACTATTTTCATATCGCTATAGTTTGTTCTCCGAGCATGCTAGAATAATGAGCGCTAGCTTCTGGGTGGTGGATGTGGATAATGACATGGATGTGTGTTGCAGTGCACTGTGCTACGTACGTGACCTGCCCGGCGGTATCACTGTCTGCAGAAGGTGATTGTTGACAGATGTTGCACAAGCTTGCAGCAGAACGGTGACATTGGGATTTTTTTTTTCCTCTGATGAGTTTTTTTCTACATAACATGCCGCAACATGGCTTTCAGGTTTCAGTTCACACGCTCTTATTAACTGAAATATCTGCTGATGTTTGTGATGTTGTGTTTAGAAGTTCTTTTGATTCAAAGTTTGTGAATCTCTGGCACCTCAGCCTTTCTTTAAAGGACTATATGGCACCACGGAATCCATGCTTGGCTAGTAAGGTTGGAATTAATAAAAAGAAATGAACATTCTGGTGTTTCCACCTAGAAAATACAGTTGGTGTTTGTTTAGTGAGTATGAATAAAGAGAACATTTATATCCAGATGTGGATATGAATGGTGTGAACAGAGATATATTACAGTCATGCATGTTGCAGTTATTACATAATCAGCCATCATAATTCTTCTTTATGCATTTGGATATAAAAACAGTTGGATGAAACTACTGTCAGAAACATGTTTTTGCATCATTGTTTATCATCCCCATGAAATCCAAATTGATGTTTCAGTGCTTCTTCATAACATCTTTATGCAACTAAATGTTCCAAAAATGTAAAAAAAATTTAATGTTTTATTAAAACTAGCCAGCAGTGTCATGGGAACTTTAATGCTACAATCCCACTTAAATCTGAACCAGACATCGGCTTGTGACCTCGGCATTCGGGATCTATCAACACCAACACTTCACAGCTGTGTGCATTTTTTGGTTTTAATTCAAATTCTGAAGCAGAGCCAAATATTTAAAAGCCATTTGTCACATTAGCAACAAAAAGTTGGCAGTCGGTTTAAATAGCACAAAACTTTAGATCCATCACACAGATTCCACAATTCTTTACACTTGAGAAGACAGGTTTTATACTTTCCTACCTAATTCTTCTTGGATGCAGTGGCCTGTGTTGCAGGACTAAAACCAGAGTCTAACTGGGGTGGAGGGGTCAGTTCCCAGCTCCAGAACTATTTTCATTGACTGTAACTGTATCTGCTTTGCTCTTCAACGATCCATCCTGCTTCCCTGCCCATTCTTATCAGAGAAGACTCATTCTTACTGGCCTTTCTGCCCCCAAGAAATGGATTAGCATGAGGTGGAAGCCCCTAAGCTCCCAGCTAATGACTGGATCCTCCCATTTCTTTACAAAATGCACCTGAAACTGTCCACAGCTTGTGTGACTGGAGGTTTCATATTAGACTGTGGGAACTGGCGGCGGAGAAAGCGAAGGGCGAATTTAGTCACACTGTTTGTGTACCCGTTAGCGGGTGGTCTGGTGGGTGTAGTGTTTTTGTTTTTATTTATACTATGGTCATTTTTAAGTAGGAATGTTCTATTTCTGCATGTCTACAGAAATATTACAGTATCTTTTGCTTTTCTTTTTTTATATTTTAACAAAAAAATAGTTAAAAAAAATCAAACAGACAGACATCTGCAACCTGAGTTGAGCTATATTTCATATCTGCCCTCTCTAAACTTTAAAGATAAAATTAAATTGATGTTTTCATTATTGACATTTTTAAATGATAATTCCTCAATATGAAATTACCATAAAGAGAAAAAACTATATTTTATTCACTTTCTCAACAAACGATTAAATGAAAGATGCACATTGGAGAGATCAACCGAAGATTCTGCCATTATTATTTATGAAAAGCTTCAGCGTTGTTGGAGTGGGATGCACTTCCAGCGTGTAAAATGTTAATATTTGGTTCACTTCATTTAAACACTTACTGGAAGACGCTGGAGATGAGTGATTACAATGTAATAGACAATTTATTTGCGGTCTTCTGTTCATCTGTCTTCTCTGAGGCGTACACCGTGTTACAGAGATAAAGTGAGGACTTGTGCTACATAATAAATGACACACGATACAAAAACAATGTGCTGACAAACAGTAGTGCCCTCCCTGAAGCAAAGCTTGTTCCTGGAAGACTCGCTTTGTCGTCACAGACAGGTGAAAAGATATGGTGCATTCTACAGAATTTGTTTGGAACAAACACAAGCTGTCCCCGTGACTCAATGCATGACTAAATCATTCATTCATTCAATCATCTTTGTTTTAAACAGATGGGATACGCTACTGCACAGGATTAATATGAAATCTAGAAAATCTGTTTTCAATGAGAACCCCACTGGATGCAGTTAAGTCTGGTTCTCTTTTAACCCTCTGCTCAAATCTAATTTTAAGTTCCTAAATCTAGCTGGGTCCCAACATAATACATCTGAGCTGAAATTAAATCGTTTTCCTTTTTTCAAGAGTGAAATTAGCTTTGTTGTTTAGAAGGCAGAAGTTTAAAGGAGACGTTCACATTTCTAAAGCATTTAAAACTGGATCAAACCCAGAGAAAGGAGGCCAGGCTGCACTACCTCTGACATGTAGTTTCTGACATCTGTCCTACATTGTTTGGTCTCTTGTCACTGAGTTCAGAAAGCAAAGCCAGAACGGTGAGAAGCCAAGCAACAATCATAGATCAGAAATGGTGCAAGTCTGGAGAAAGTTACCACAGACTGCGTCTCATGCCCGAGTTATTCTCTAACAGTCTGAGCTGATCAGATCAGCTCTGCACGTTGATCTTTGGGGGGAGGGCTAATGGTAGGTAGTCTGCAGTCAAAGCTTTTACTGCCTTCATTAATAGGATGAGATCTAGTTTTGTTTCGTTTGTTTAGTTTTTATCAAATTGTGGACTTCTACTTCATTTTCTGCTCAGGATTTTTATGGTGCGTCTAAAATAAAAAATCCAAGACATTGGGAGTGAGGCATATGTATGTATTTGACCTTGTAAATGATAAATTATGAACCCCCCCCGACCCTCAGAATCTGAGGTACCAGATTATTTTGTCGTCAAGGTCTTGTTCCACCATCACTGCCCTCGACCATGGAACCTCGTACCAGAGAACCTCCGGGCTGCAGAGAGGCTGAAGACCTCTCTTAGCTTAGCTTTTAGTCTATTTTATTTTATTTATTTCTTACTTATTATTTAATCGTATATCTTTTAATTAATTTAAATTACACATCTTTATGATATTCTGTTTTTATTCTTTTGTTTAAAACAAGTACACTGTTCTCACATGTACACATGCTGTTTTTATTGTCCCTATTGTTTTCCTGACGAGGTTTCCTCACACTGAGCTATGCCTGCTGTCTGCAGGGTGCTTGCTGCAACCAGTGCCCTTGTCGGAGTAGTTTGAGGGGGGGTCCTAAACTTCAGGCTTGCTGTGGCGTGGACCCCTGCCTACACTGATCTGGGTGGTTTCCAGTGGTGGCGGCCCCTCTGGTCGTGAGTGGGCTGGCTTCCGGTGTGAACGGATCCCCACGGTAGAGTTTCCTCACAGCAGTGGCAAGCCAGATGTTGCGTCCCATATTAATGTTCAGTTAAAGACAGACGTTGGAGGTTAGAGTGCAAAATACAATGGGGGTTGAGGGTGTTTGTGGTGTTTTGTTGGGGGGGATACATGCATGTTGTGTGAGCGCATGTCTGTGTGACAGAGAGGGTGAGAGAGACAGAGACTATGATCAGGTGTGAGTTATGTCATTTAAAAGGACTTATGCTACTTTTCTTTATGAAAAGTACTTTATAAATACATTTTTAACTGAATTGAATAAGATTGATAATTGATAATTATTATTGAACATTATTAATAGATACTGATATTTTAGGCCCGCTTATACGGTTACAAAACAGTTGAATGTTTTTAAAGATAGCCCACTGTTAAGCTTGCTACCATAACATTATAATTTCCTTCTGGGTGACAAAGTATGTTTCAGTCGTTACAACATATTAGCTTCAGACCTGCACCTAGCTAGTGAGCTGTTCGTCTTCCCTGTAAGAATGAATCCACAGAACGTGTGCTGTCTACAATTAGAACATAAACACTAGCTAAATGTTGTGGCAAGTGAAGGTGAAATGAGATAAAGCACCGCTGCAGACCTGGCACCGCCCCAGCGAGGCCTACAACACAGCGCATCGTCTGAAGGCAACACCGCAACTGAGTGAACCAACATGACAACAGCAAGTGAACACTTCATGGATTTATTTTAAGCAGAGTTGCAATGAGATGATAAGAGTTCAGGATCAGCGCCAACACTTGCCTTATTGTTCCACTAGTGCCTCCAGAACCTGTGGTTAGCTAAAGAAGCCACAATGCAGTGAGAAGAACCAGAACACAGATAGTTGAGGAGGCTCCAAGAGTTTCTGGTGCTTCACTTCTCCTTCTTTACTTCTGCTTTCATCATCCCAACATGACTTACTATTTACATTTGTACTTTATTACAGTGTAAAATATACAAATAGTCATCATTATAATAACTTTAGAGGGAAATTCCAGGTCATTGTTGATTTAAATGTAGGCGTAACATGCCATGGTTTGTTCTGGTACTATCTACTTCTGGTGTAGCAATAAACTGAAGCGGAGGGAAGTGCGGCCCTGTCAAGTGTGAAATGGGTTAAGCTGTGCTTTAATAAAGCACAATTAACCGTCAGTAAATCCCCACATTTGTTTCTTAGTCTTTGGCAGATAAATGTTTGTATGGTGCCATCATTGATCCTCGTGTTTTTTAGCTATTATGTTTATCGGGTCTGGGTGCTAGTGTTTGTCGGTTTAGTTTGTGGCTTGTCCATGAAGACGATGAAAAACCACCTCACAGCAGACATCTTCTCTCTCGCTGGTTTATGTTAGCATTACTCACCAGGAAATTACTCAAACTGTTTTATTCCCACAAGTTGGGTTGTTGTTTATCTTTGTCTGAGATGACCTAATACTGAGACCTGCACAGCTTGGACAGATATGGATCTACAGTTGCTTCCAGTCAGGTGGATGGATGCAGACTAACTATTGAGACCAGTTTTAAATGTATTTTGACTTTAACTTTAGCTGTGTAATCGTGGTACTTCTTGCCAGCCAAAGAAGGCATCCCAGCTCCTGCAGCTTCAACCCCTCATGCACAGTTTTAGAAAAATATCTAGATTTCATCTTGTCGTGTCCCCTACTTTCTCTCTCTGTCCATAAATAACCTGAGTCTCAGAGATAATACTATCAAACACCCAAGTGATTCAGATAACAATGAGCAGCTTTTTCCTGCTGCCGTGCATGTGCATATATAAGTATGCATCATGCATGTGGCCACACCAAACCCTCTCCTGCATCCTTTGTAGTTCAGCTGCGGGTCACTGGTTCATCTAATAAGAGCACAACAAAGCTGACAGGATCTGTACGGTGTAAGCGTAGCAGCCTGTGCGTCTGCGTCGTGGAAAAAACATGTTTGTGTTAAGGAAGTCTATCTGAATGTAGCAAAAGTTTTTCTTCTCTTTCCTGATGTCTTATTTAGTTATTTCTGCTGAAAAGGGAACGTCTCGCCAGAGATTTCAGCCTGTTTGGGTTTCCTGGACTAAAACATGACTGCAAGTTGCTCCATATGTGCTTGACTTGAACTTTGCCTATTTAATCATTGCAACTGAATATTACAACTTTCTTGCTACTTTAAATATGTATTTGAAGCTAATCTTAATCAGCTACAAATATTTCATATTTTCAGTAAATAAAAGCTCAATTTTCAGTATCTTCAGTTGGGCTGGGAACATAGGCTTTCCTCCCTATTCGATTCCTTTATGATTTTTCTGGTACCAAATCGATTTAAATTGAGATTATTATGATTCTTCGATATTGCAGAATTTGGTAGAGAAAAACAGCCAATTTTTTGAAAAATTGATTTTGCTTGCTAGTTTTTTATCTTAATTTCAATTAGGAAAAAACGACATAGTAGCCAGACCAACATTCTGCTACTATAATGCCTGAAAAGACAAGTAAAAAAGATAAATAAAGATAATTAAAGATAAAAAGCAATTAGCACGATCTTAGCACTTGATATAACTACATCGATGACCAGCAGTCCACCTGTTCATGCTGTATTCTACTCTTTGATTTTATGCTTGTGTTGTTCTCTCAAATGTAAGTCGCCTTGGATAAAAGCGTCTGCTAAATGACGGTAGTAGTAGTAGTAGTAGTAGTAGTAGTAGTAGTAGTAGAAGTAGTAGTTTAAAAATAAAATTAAAGAATTATTTTTAAAAAATGTTGCTATTTTAAAAAGATTTTTCTAACAAAAATAGATTTTAAAATAGTTAAATAAAAAAAAACGATATTAGATTTTTTTAACAATAAATAAATAAATTTTTAAATTGTGAAATAATAGTTTCTCACCCCTACTCTTTAAAGCTTTTTCTGAGTTAAAAAAGAGATACCACCGCCTGTTGACATTTACTTTTTCACACTCATCTTGTAGCACCTTTTCAGTGCGTGCTCTCAGTTTCTAGACATTGCAGAATTCAAGAGTGAAAAATGTGCTGGAACAGCATCAGCTCAGAAAACTTTTAATCTTCTTCAAGTTACGCACAACATGCAGAATGCATGGGTGGTGTAACGGGTGGTGCATGATGGGCTAATTATGCTAGTGTTACCACTTGTGGCTCTACATGCAACTTGAAGGTCAAACGCAATGGTGCGATTCAAAATGTCCCGCTTTATTGGGACACTGGGGATCGTCAGTCCACCACTCAAGCTACTTGGGTGGGAAAATTGAATCAAAAAATTGAATATCGAGATTTCTTATTCAACAATTTAAAAAATATATATATTTTTTGTTAATAAAATTAATCTTTTTTTTAAATAAATGCAAAATTTTAAAAATATTTTTTTATTCATTTATTATTATTATTATTATTATTCATCTTATTTCCTTGTCTTGTCAGGCATCATAGTGGCAGAATGTTGGTCTTTTCCTAATGAAATTAAGAAAAAAAAACAAGCAAAAAGATTTTTTGTAAAAGAATTTTGTTATTCTCTAGAAATCCAGAAAAAAGAATCGCTGTTTAAATTGAATTGGCACCCAAAAAATTGGAAATGAATCGAAGCAGGAGGAAAGCAAACCGTCCCAGCCCTACAAGCTCTAATTTTTACTTCAGTGAAAAGCTAAATGAAGCATTCACACACATTCATACCCCGAATAGGAACATCAGGAGGAAATGTAGGGTTCAGTGTCTTGCCCGAAGACACTTCGACATATAGCGAAGTAGAATCGAACCGACAGTGGGTCCTGTTTAGTAGACGACTGCTCTATCCACTGAGCTACAGCCGCCCCTGGTTCTAATATGAAACATACTATTTGTTTTTTACAAAAAATTACATGATAAACCAGCTTGTGTTTTCCTTCCATGTCACATGATCCTGGTAGCCAATCAGATGTCATGATGAGGATGAAGCTGTTAGTGATGAAGTTGTGTTAAAATATTTTACAGGTTTTTATTATATTAACGTTCTACATTTTATCATATTCAGTCTAAGAAATCATTGTATTAATTTGCAGTCTAACTATTTCACCTTTTTATTTAATGTACTTTTTAAGATGCTGTCATTTTATAAGCATTTCTTCCCCTTGGCAATAAAAATATTACTGCACATAGTAAAATTATGGTATTTTCCTTTAGGAGGCTAAAAGTGATGAGAAAGTACCAGAAACAAAGTAACTGTTTTAAAAGGAAAATGTTGGTATTATTGTCCATGATTCATGCATCATAATATTTATAAACACATTAAAATCTATGTTCCTAAATCTGGCAAGAGAATCTTTTCTCCCTCTGGCTGTTGTTTTTTGGGCTTTATTGCCGTTAAAATGCAGATTATTAATATTTTACTGAAGAAGAGATAATGGAGGGGATTAGTAATCTCAGCCATTTCACAGTAATTGACAGTACAATTAAAGCAAAGTTCTAGCTAGCTTAAAATACTTTGTCCCTCTTCATTTTGCTGATGTGGGCGAGTTATAGATTAGCACACATACACATTAGGGCTGTGTAGCTCATGCCATTTGAGTCTGCAGCCTGACGTTATTAATCATGTTACCTCATGGTTTTTATCTTGATTGCATGAGGATGTTTATGTAATTGTTATATTTGAGACCTGAAACAAGCAGTGCGGACATAACAGGGGCAAGATTATTTAAGTTCAGATGTGGCGGCTCTCATGTTATTTTTTTCTATCTGCTTCCAATCTGATTGATAGTTTCACGTTTCTGAATCATTTCATACAAATTCATAAGGTCATCTGCAGTAAAGAAAACTACCATTTTGCCGAGTGATTATAAATTGATTGAACAAAAAAGACTAATGTCCATCAGGTCAAGCCTCTACACCCGTATACCAGTTCCACAGGTTAGACGTGTTTACCTGCACCTTTTCTGTAACGTGGGTCCATTAGACTACAGCTAATGTTGTTCCTGTGCTTCTCACTAAACTCATGCCAGTCTCAGGTGTTCACTGACATGTATGCTCACAGTACTGTGCAAACATCCTCACACGTCACTCTTTTCTTTATATTTTGCTTGCAAGCAGCCAGACTTTCTTTTACAAATAGTCTTCAGCATGTCTTTTTTTTCTTTGGATATGGGGGGCTTTTACACTCATTTCTCAGGAATACTTTGATTAATCTATTAAACAGTGATTTTACCATTTAAGCATAAAAAGGCTCCAAACTGGAGGGATGAATCACTGTTGACAAATAACAGAAAACTTAGCAAAGAGCCAAATGATGTGTCACAAAGACACGTCATGTATTCTTATTTCTGTCTTCAGTTGCATTCATAAAAAAAAACAGAAGTTTGAGGACTGGAAGACTGAAGCAGATGATCAGGATCCAAGAGGGATGTCTTGAAGAAATATGAATGAGCTGAGAGATGCATCCGGACCTTCAGATGATCCATCTACTGTTTGCCTCATCAGAAATAGTCTCCATGGAAACGAGGCTGCCAAGAAGCTGTTTTTCACGAAGGGAAACGGGGAGAAAAGGTTGAGGCAGAACTGGACTGAAAATCCACAGGTCTGATGGAGGGATAGATCCTCCCCAGACCTCAACATTGAAGCATGGATCATCTGTACTGAGAACAGAACAAAAGGACGAAACATCCAAAGAAGAACTTTGGAAAGTCCTTCAAGGATCCTGGAAAACTTTTCCTGAAAGAAACTTGGTCTGAAAAGCTTCTGCTCAGACCAAATATCAACATAAGCTATATTAGGATGATAGAAACTGTTCTTTTCTGCTTCCTGCTGAGAAACTACTGATGAACCTTATAAGCCCGCCATGCACGCGCCTCCTCGGACTCACCCAGTCCTCGAAGTGTTTGCTCCCGTTGTGCAGGATGTCCTCAAATTGGATGATGCAGTTGGCCACGAAGTCATCGTAGCCGATGGGGGCGTCGTGGAAGACAGACAGCTCTATCTTGCGGCCGTCGTGAACCTCCGTGGTGAACTCGTCGTTCCACGCGGGGCTGTTGGTCTTCTGCTTGGTGCAAGTCTGGCCCACGCGCGAGTCGTCCACGTTCAGGGCGATGTACGTGTCCAGAAGGAAGCTCTGGGTCTTGGGACCCACGGCGTGACGCAGGTACCAAGCCGTGGGCTTGAGGTCCAAAGCCTCGCAGATCTTGATCTTGAGCTGCCCGTTGAAGACCACCATGGTGCCGGTGGGGTCCGCAGAACCGTTCCCCTCAACCGAACCGACTCCGCTCCGTGTCCGTTCAACCGGTGGTCCTCCACACAGATCCCCAACTCCTGCGGAAGAAAGCGCAGTCCTGGGGGGGAGTCTCCGTTTCTCAGATCAAAACAGCTTCTTGTTCTTGTCCCAAATGTCTCCACTTGTCCAAAACACCGCGGATCTCCGGTTAGAGGCGGAGAAGCGGCCGTTTCACCGGGAAGCTCCTTAGAAGTGCGCGGAAGAAACGCGAGGAGCTACCGACAAGCGCGAGCAAAGGCCCCAGATGTGAGCCGCTGGGTCATGGTTTGTTTCAGAGGTTTGGAAAAAGTCCCTCAGCTGACGCGGGGCTCCGTGGAAGCGGCAGCTCGTGTTGCATCGCAGCGCGCGCGGGGCGGGAGGCTCCGGATGCCTGCTGGCTGCCGCTGCGACTCATCGGGGATGTTGGAGCCGGACCGCTGCGGCCAGACAGCGGCTGGTAGTGACTGCAGCAGGGAGGGGAGGAGGGGGCGGATTTGGGCTGGTGGGTGGGTAGGTAAATATGGACTCCCCTGAAGCTGGGCCTGCTTCCATCCGCTGCTAAGGTTGGACCGGCTGCCTCTCCTACACCGACACGGTTCCACGTCTCCGCGCGCAGGAAACGTGAAAAAAGAAAAAAAAAAGAAAAATGCATTGGATTTATCGGAGCTGTGGTGTCAGAAAGGGGGGGGGTTGTCAGGGGCGTGTTCAGGGGCAGGAGGTGATGAGAAGATGAGTGTGGGTAAATATAGAAGTGGATAAGCTGTTTAAACAAAAATCATTCTCATTTCTTAAACGTGCCCGTGCAAAAGGCTTCTCAGATGGATCCGAAGACAAACGCACGCGCTAATGCAACAACCAGTTCTGCAACAGTACTGCTGGAGAATGCAGCGGGTGAGGTGGGGGGGCAACAGAGTGTTTTAACAGTGAAATGTGGAAGTAAGCCAGATGGCCTCGCTCTCCACTGCTGCAAGTCCAGGTGCAGAAATATGAGCATTCATCCACTCAATAAAGGCCAACTGCCAAGTCCATAAAAGATGGACCCTGAGAGGATGAATGCAGGGATATGTGAGGCATGAGTGGAATTTCAAAGAGATGACTGCAAACCATATCACCCATTAGCCTCATGACTGCTCTCTGCAGCTCTGTGCACTGTAAGCCCCACAGCTATATCAAACATGCAGCTAAGAATCTTCATTATCAGTTTATATGCACATATGTGGGCAACATGCTCCTTCCAAACAGTCTGTGTTCAACAAGTCTGTGATTTAAAGGGGCTGAATGATTACATAAGTGAGGTGACTATCCTTGCATTGGTGACCTGGCCTGGTTGTTCAGAGGCGAATGTAACATGTGACATACAGAGAATTAGATTTTCTGCATTTTATTGCACATAGTGCTTCACACATACTAAACCGTGAAGCTCTTTCTCCAAAGAGTGACTGCTATCCGCACAGGAATGTCTCTGAGAGACATTAATGCTGGAACAGTTAAATTTATTTTTGCAGTTTTCATTTATAATCTGCATTGAAACAGCTCGCAACAGGCAGCACACACTGAGTGCATAAAGAGGAATACTATCCTTTGAGTACCTTTAAAAAATGAGTAATGCAGTGACTTAGTACAAAATTAATGCACTGACTATTTTAATTTAGTTTATTTGATTTATTTTTAATAAAATCCAACAGGAACAGATAAGCTAAAAATAAGAATGAAAAGGAGTAAAAAGAAGAAAATCACACAATTTAATCTAAAAAGACGTATAAATATACTGACAAGGCTGGCAACATTAATCCATCACAGCACAACAGAAAAACCATTAACGCATATATTTATTCAATAGATTAAATTTAAGCATCTTTTTGAGGATATAATTTATTTAAAGGGAATTACAGAAAGCAGCCAAAACATATAAATTAAAGCCAGATGGGGCATAAAGTCAAGATTTTAAGTATTAATGCGCTGGCAATGTAGTTTTTATCTTGAAATCCAGAGTTGCACCGCAGCCTTGAAATGTGCTGCCCCCTCCTGTTTGCTCTCTGTAACTTCACGTGTAAACCTGCTGCAGAAGTAGTGCAGAACAAAGACATTTTACCGTTTCTGTACATGTGCAGAACACAGACAGGCGGCAGAATTGATGAATGTTGGATTTTTAAAAGTATAACTCACTTTTTTTCCCATGTTCTCACTTTTCCACATGCAAGACATGAAGAAGCCGGTGGAAATAACATCAATGACTCATGAAGACAGTTTTTGTTGAGGTTCAGACTTTGCTCAGAGGAAGTGGATGTTGGAACTTTTTTTGGTTATTTAATTGGAAAGAAAAATCATAAAAAGCTTTTTTGGAGGATGATTGTATAGTTTGCATCACTTTTTCTGATATTTCACCAGCTGATGAGTGTCCTTTACAGAGATGAATCAGTCACAAGATGAGGAAAATTCCCTGGACTCAGACACATCCAGACCACTCTCACCGAGCCTGATCCTGAACAAACCACTGGATTACTACCAGCGATGGACGTATACATACGCACGTCATGTTATCTCCAGTTTTATAGGCTCAGAACACAAACTTGTCAGTCATTTTACGTTAATTAACCCTAACTAAAAAAAGAACTATATCCAGAACCAAAATACTTAAATAAGACTTTTCAAAACAAACATTACAAAGTCCCTCACATGGCAACAGATTCAATTAAAACCAAGTAAAATAATCAGAAAAATGTAAAAGATTTCAGCTCCGTACTAAAATAAGAGTACAAGTAATAAATGATGAAAGTGCTTTCATTATAATAGATTTGGACTGACAGAGAGAAAACCAGTGTTAGTCCCTCAGACCAAAACTGGTTTATTCCAGAGTTGCTCATGAGCAGATTATGTATCTGTAACTGTACAGTAAAAGCAGCACAACATCAACATCTATTCACTAAAAAGTCTGTTAGTGTGGTGTAGAAAATGAATGAATTGTGTTAGAATAGTTTACAGGAATGAAAAAGCAATGGAAGGTGTTGTTGGGTTTGGAATACCAGAAAAGAACAAGCAACTCTAATATAATATGATATTATTATTATTATTATTATTATTATTATTACATTATATTTTATGGTAAGTCTGTTGCAGAAAGAATTTTATTGGATATTGAAACTGACATTCTTTAGGACCCCAATCACAGCTTAAGCAGATCTAATTAATGTTAGAGAAAATGGGACATCTTTGCTGAGCATTTTAGAGATGCATAAGGGAAGAAATGGGAAAAATCCTGAGGTAGGATATATATCTGGACCCCCTACTATTCCTGCTGGAAATAACCCCAGAGCAACAATTCTCCACAGACCGGTGATACATACATGTCCTCCTGATGATGGCAAGGAAATCCATCACTATCAACAGGATGAAACTCCCACCCCCCACCCCCTCCCCTGAAATAAATTCAGCAGTGGGTTGACAGTTTGGGAAATGTCTACATGATGGACACCTGGTGGCTCAGTTGCAGCTACAGCTGCCTTTATTCAGAAGATTGGCTACAGTTTCCAATTTCCAAATATGTGATTAATTTCCGCCCCGGTGAGGGACCTCAGGCTTAAAAGTTTAATCTTGAGGAAAATGCTGTAGCATGGCATGTTCCAAAGAATTAAGAGATCTTTTCTTTTCATTGCTTAGTTATTGCATTAGCAGCTATTGAACAGCAGAGGTCATCAAGTTGCAACCATCATTTATCGTCTTCTCCCAAGCTCCATGTTCCTCTCTCTGCAGTTCACTCTCCCTCTGTGTGCTTTCTGGTGTCTCTTTTTTATCTGTGTTAATGGTTAATTCGTGTTATGACTATCAATGATTAGTCTCAACACGTCCTGCTTTATAGCACATCTGCTCCATCAAACACCACAGCTGGAAGTGAAAGACATTGCATGCTGTGCGGCAGTGTGTGTGCACCTACTACGGTTCCCCGTGCATCCTCGTAACCCCCGGCACTCTTAGTTGTTCCACCGTTTAATTACAAACAAACTGATAAAAATCGATATTAGTTTATTTTTTTTCCCCTTTTCATTTTTTCTCACCGTGGGTTCTTTGTGTAAGCCAATCAATACCTGGCCCTTGAGGCGAGGTTAAAAACGATCTATAATAGGATTCAACTCAAGCAGCAGGAATAACAACAAGCCAAACCAATTTCCCCCAGGCTAGCAGTGAGCTTTAATGTCCATGTTTGCTGTCCTTCAGAGCCTCAAACCAGGACACAGGTGCACGCAGGTGGCAGCTCATGTTTATAGGCCATTCAGATCAGTAATAATTAAAAAGAAAATGCTGTGTTTGCATCTGTTTAGTGAGAAACGTGGGTGTGCTTGAATATTTTTCTCTCCAAAAAGCTTACTGAGGAGAAAGGTGCATGCTGCCGCACGCTTGACCTTGTCATGCATCTCAGCTTGTCGGGCAAAGGAGAGCCAAAATCAGCATTCACATCACAGGGCGTTTGATAAATACTCTCCCAAATTTAGAGGCATGGCAGATGGTCTTGATGTTGGCAAAAGAGCTGTGGAATCACAGCGAAGAGAGAGGAATGTGTCAGCAGCATGGAGGTGCGCTGTGGGAGAGCAGGAGGCAGCGCTGCATCCCGAGGAAAGGAAAACACCAGCTAGCAGCAAACCAGCTGTTTCCTCAGGACACCTGCTGTCGTCAGATGATGTGGAACCTAAATGAAAAGCAACTAAATGGGAATCTGAACTGCGGGGGAGACGGTAAAAACATCCAAAAGGAACTCTGAAGGCTTTTTCTAAATATGAAGGAAGCTGAAATTCAGGCAGTTTCCCTCAAGTTACTCTAAAGCAGAAGGTGCAACAAAAAATATCTTAATCCTTCCTATTTAATCAAGGCAGGGAGTTCGTGTCAATGACCCAGAATGTGTGAGCATCAGAACTCCTATCACAGACAAAACAAAGATCCAGGAATACATCTGGAGCGTGGTGACCCACGAGATAAAAGCCTCAGGCAGCTGAAACCCAGCCTCAGGGAAAAGATGGACCCTCATAGAAGGATAAAGCCCTACATAACTCTGAACAATGTCTCATTTTTATTATCTCAGAACAGTTTGGATTCACAGACATCAGTAAAGACTTTTCTTGTCCTTAACCTGCATCCTGCTGCTTTGAGTCCAACACATTTGGCTCCTGCAGGAATCTTCCATGTTTCCTGCTGGGATTTTCACAATCAACCATATAGTTTACAGAAAATGGTGTGAAGAAGCAGCAGTTGTCTGGACCACATGGAGCACATCTCAGTCCAATATTCAGCTGTTTGTCAGCTGAATGAGAAGTGGTCTGTAAGGAAAAAATGTTGGGAACCGATGAAATGAGCAACTTTGGGATGGTGGAACGGGAGATTCTCATCATGGATGGGCAGCAACTGTGTGATGCTGTCAATATGGAGCAAAACCTCCTCAGAGGAATGTTTCTTTCTTGCGTGTTTGCCACTAAGAATAAAGGCACAATAATTAAAATATTTTTTAAAAACTCTATAAAAAAGTATGAAGATGTAAGAGCTATAAATAGAATAGAATAAAAAAAACTTCATTGTCATTGCACAAGTGTAACAAAATTGATGCAGCAGCTCTGATGTTAAAATAAATAAAAAATAAATAAGACACAGTACAACACCATAAAAACAATCACAACTGATAAAATAATGTCAAAATGAAATAAAATTATGTTTTTAAAAGTCAACTAATGGTTCTAATTCACAGCTAAGGTTCATTGTTTCATGGAAACAGAGTTCAGGGATGTAACAGCTCTGGGATAAAAACTTTTTCAATCTGTTTCTTCTTGCTTTTATAGTCTGGAAGCATCTCCATAAGGTTCCAAAAAGATGGTGACCAGGGTGAGAAGGGTCTCTGATATTTTCTGAGCTCTCCTGATACAGCGTGTCGTGTAGATGTCCTCAAGAGAAGGAAGAGCACAGCTGATCAGTTTGTGGGCAGTGCTGACCCTCTGCAGTGCTTTCCTCTCTGCTCCTGTGCAGCTTGCAAACGACGAGACGCTGTGGCTCAGCACCGCCTCAATGGTACAGCAGTAGAAGGACGCCTGACAGTTTCTGTCAGGTTGTTCTTCCTCAGGATCTTGTCACTGTTGGGCTTTTATCAACAGTACAGTGCTGTTTATTTTCCAGGACAGGTCCTCCTCGATATGCATGTCCAGCAACCTGAAATCAGACCCTTTCCACCTCCACACCATTTATGAAATATCATGACATTAAAGCAAGAAAGCATATTACGAAACTCACACTCCAGTCCTGGTTTTTATATGTCAGATATTAAAGAAGCAACAGTGTTCCAGAGCTGCAGAGTCAGTGGCTTCATCACTGGGAGCGATCTTTTAACCTGAGCCTGTATTTATCAACATAAGCCCGTCGATAAAAGCATCAATAATGCTTTTTCTTGCACTTTCATGCGGCTGAGTACAAATGTGCATCGATGCAACTGCTTCTGTTCGCCCTCACCTTGTAAAACGGCAGGTTTGTGCACCGGCATGTAACTTCCGCAATCAATAGCAGAAACCGATAGACTGCACAATCAATGGCAGAATTGTGCTTCTCTTCATTACGCTGCAGCAGAGTAATATCTGGCTTGAGTGGAGTTTATCTCTTGGTTTGAGGATTACCATCCTTTTTTTGTGAGGCCTCAGGGAGCACAGATGCAAATCTTGGCTTTGTTTTCCAAAAAGCGCTGCTCGGTTCCAGATAGAATTTGTGTCTTTAAAGGCTTCAGAGGGAGATAAAGTTAAAAATCAGGCAGACAGTTTGGGGAATTAGGTCTCGACTGTGTCAATGTGGTTTTAATGTTTCTGTCATATCCGCCTCTGAATCAGCACAAACAAATCCAAGCCCTGCCTCAGAAAGTTTGGTGAGAACTAAAAAAGGTTCGTTTCTGATTTAAAAACATCCTTTCTCACCTTGTAACTATCTCAGCCTGAGAGGAACAGACTAACTAATTGTTTCCTGCTTTAGATGAATATTTACATACTGAACCAGGACATGATGGAGTAGATTAAGTGTGGATGTGAATGTGTTACAGTATCTCTAAACTCTGAAGAGCAATACGGAAATAACCGTTTTCCTGGCGTTTTATTACTAATCATTGCCTGTTGAGCATTAATGCGTGGAAAAAAAAGGTTTATATTTTTGTTGAATGAGTCAAAAACTGTTTTCTTTAAAACAGTGGAATTAAATATTCAGTGCTACGTGTAACATAAGGAATGAGTAATGCCTGTTTGCTTAATAAGTTTAAGTCCTTCTTGCCCACATACTGTAATGCTAAAATTGTTACAGCTAACAAGCAGAAGGTCAGGACCTCTGAATGCATGACTACTGGGCTGTGATTTTTCCACAACTTGCAACTAGGAACTCCTTCGCCTAATGTTTATGTAGGAATGCATCTAATAAATCCTCAGGGACTAAATAAATGTATTTCACTTCGGGCTAAATTTGTGTAAGGTGGGACTGAGCAAACGGTACGGCGTGCAGTAGTATAGGGCAGTTGTTGTTTCTAAATTCTCCAACAATCCCTCGGGGTTAAGCCCGGACTGCAGGTTGGGCAGTCTATTACCCGTATCCTGCTCTTCTTCAGCCATGCTGTGGGACTGCTTTTTGCATTTTAAAAAAGGAATTGAAAAAGTGAGGGGGAAAAGAAAATGGAAAAGAAAAAGGAAATTACTTATGGAAACGTTTTTCTAACCAAATTTATGAGCTGTGTCATTTAGTTCTGCTTTTAGAGAAAGGATTTGAAATACTGAATTAATTAATATAATATGCAATTCCTCTAGATTAATACATTTTAAATGTGCAGTATACAGGGCTTTGGAAATTTGATTGTCTGTAGCATGCTTCGGTTAACCTGAGAAAGGGGTTTAAATCATTAATGGGGGAAACATGCATTTTAGGATTTGCTTGTGTTACAAAAGCATCAAAATGAACTGAATCAGAATAAAATATATTGTCCCCGTAGGGAAATTTGTCACGGATAACAGTATACAATAGATACGAATACCACATATGGATACAAATAGATGCGGTTACCACACAAAACAGACAGTTTCATCAGTAAATCACAAGGACGACTGCATGTCAATAAACATGATAAATCTATATAAGGTTAAATATAAGATATAAGAATACCTATATTCTTATATACATAAAAGAATAAATGAATAAATAAAAAGCGATAAAAATGTCAGGCCTGACACGGCAGTGATATCTCCACAGCCATTGGGTAGGGCTGATCGGAGGCAACCACCCTGCAGATCCAGCAGGCAAAGCCACTGGTGTGGAGGACCCCAAGAGGAGAACACAGGAGTTAAAAAGTAATGGCAAGATCAAAAATGTATAAAACAAGAAGAACAGATAAGAGCAAAAATACCCATTAAAGAGCTCATGACAATCGAATAAAATAATATATATATTATGCATAATGTGTTCCTCTGGTGCTTGTCAGAACTCGTGTTCTAAAGTAACTGCAGACTGGAGGTACTCTTTATGGGAAGAGCAGAGCAGAGCATTACATTTATCTAATCTACTAGAAATAAAAGCATCGGCATCTCTGTGCTGCCAAGAGAGAGAAATGGGTGGATGCTGTCTATGTTTTTACCATGATAAAATCCTGTCTTTATTACGTTTTTGATGTGTGGAATAAAAATCAGTTCAGAGACAAAAAGTACACTCAGATAACTCACAGTTAGCAGGTTAAAAAAATTATGAAGATTAGTTGAAATAATCTCTCTCTACTCATAATAATAATTAAAACCTCAGTTTTGTCCTGGTTGAGCTGTAAGAGGTTCTCTGTCATCCATGACTCCCTCATCCTTGAGAGATGCTGAAAAGCTTACTGTTATGTGTTCCTTGTCAGGATTCCCGTCAGTGCCTCCTGATGATGATGATTATTATTATTATTAATAATTATAATAAATCTAATCCCCATAATTGACAATCTAACCATCAGTAAGCTTAATTTATCCAAGGTCTCTCAGAAAACCAGGTAGTTTGTTGGGAAGATGTAAAGATAGGGACCGAGATGCAGGGCTTGTGATGGTTTCATATCTGTAAGTCTTGAACTGCCTCTCTGAGGGCAACACTTCAAATTCTGACATGTTGGCTGTGATCTCATCAAAGATGGATTAAAGGGACAGGCACTTTTTGCTACCTATCACCTTTATGGCATATTTAACCATTTTTCCTGTCATCAATTAGAGATAGCCAGGCTGCCATCCCACAACTAATCAGACTTTCATTGACAGAATTGTATAAGTCATCATCGTGTTCTTGAACATCCAGAGTCTGCTTACAGCTACAGAGCTGATAAAGACATAAACCTGAGTATGTCTGACAATGTTCAAAACAGCTCAAAGAGCAGTTTCTGTCCCAGTTTTCATGGGAGAGCTTAATCATTGTGGACACTTTTCCCTCTTTGGTCTGGCCATCGTTTTGGCTGTGTCTGTGCCTATGGCACCATTTTTTTTAACGAGGAAATCTGTCTCCAGTCAGCTTTTAATTTTCCTATAGATCAATGAAACACTAAAGTCTTTGAGAATAAAAATGGTAATGTCAGAAAAACTGCATTAAAAACTTTACAGATCAATATTTGTTCTGTTCTTGGGTTTGATCAACTTTACAATTTTAACCGTTTAAATTCTAATTTGATTACATGATGTTAAAACTTGTCTTTAATACAATCTGAATGGCAAGTTTATTTGTATAGCACATTTCATGTACAAGACAATTCAAGGTGCTTCATAAAAAAGAAGTTTGGCAGCAGGTTTAAGAAGCATTAAGAAGTATTAAATCAATACAGAAGAAAAAAGAAACCCACTAAGAAGATGGGATACAATTCAAGTAATAACTAATTATCAGTTATCAGATGGCACTACAGCCAATAATGATGAAGAAAACACACATAAAATGGGATTTGGCTTGATGTTGTTTTTACTTTTTAGCCTTTCAAGAAGGTGTGAAAGCATGCAATGCAGGATCATCCTGTTAACACTGATGAAAAAGAAATATATCACTGAGTGACAAGTTTAGCTTTACCTTTTACATCAATTTCATTCAATTCAGCTTTATTTGCATTGCCCCAATTCACAACAAAGTCATCCCAGGGCAGTCAGAGAGGATCAGTTCATCACCATTTCATCTTTCACATTTTCTTTATTTCCTGTAATCTAGACCCTGTATTTGGAAAACTTCAATAAAAGAAAAAGCTCTAATTTAGACATGCCCCCTGTACTTGGGCCTATCAAAAGTTTTTAGGGCCGCTCTGTGATTAAATGCTGATATAATTAGTTTTAGAGGGCAAACTGATCCCTGAGCATGAACAAAGTCAAAAATGTATTTGTTTTATTGTTATAGAAATGTATGAATATGGCAAAGGATCTACCCCTCCCAACTCATTTATACAAACATGTTTGTGAATTTGGCTCAAAGTCAGGTGATTCAGCTTTTTCCTGCTAAAAATATCCCACATGATCACAGCATGGTGACCTATAAAGCCACCTATAGGTGTGGCATGTCTCCCCTGAGCATATGCACATCCTTTGTTTGCCTAAGTAACACATCTTTAGCTTTTCAGAATTATTTGAATAATCTTTAGTCTGCAATTGGCTACGAATCAATCAGTAGATTAAATAGGCTAACACTATTAGATTTGCCCGAATAAATAATTCAGTTTATTGTGGGTGCGGGTGAAAAGTGAACATTTGTCATGCTTCATGCGTAAAAAGCCCACCGCTCCGCTCGCTGCAGACGGATGTCAGACCCTTTGTCTCTGCCTCGTGCCTTTGACGATTAAAGGGAACTGTCCCTTTAACCGCGCGGCCGTACTGCTCATGCTCGGGGCTTTGTGCAGGAGTTTCCCTTCGTCAGAAACCAGCTGTGGAATCCAGGAGGAGAGAGCAGGCAGCGGAGAGAAGCGCCTCTCCGTGACTGTCGCATCCTCCGCCAGCGAAGCCCGCGCACCAGAAGCACGTCTTTGTCTGGGAAGGCTTCCAGCGGAGGGGCGGCGCACCGCGATCATCCGAGCCTCCGCTCCATCTGCCCGGATTACAGTTCTAACGTCAGGGGAGCAGCATCTGGCCACGACCTGTGTTTACATCCTCACATCGGCTCCTTCCACAGTGGAAGTTATGTGGAAGACGTGCGGGGACGCGCCGCGGGGCTGCACGGACCTGGAGGCTACGGCTGGAAACGTTTGCAGCGTTTTTTATCATCTGAGCTGTTTTTCATGGAAGTTTCCATCTGATTGCGTGGCCCGATCGGCATGCTCTCACGGCGCGTAATCACCTTTCCCCTCAGGCGTTACAGGTAGGCTACATGAGCCAGCTGATGACGGCGGGTCAGCGCGCAGCGTGACGGCTCCGTTTCTTTACGCAGCCTCTAGAAGAAAAAACAAACACTCCACTTCTATCATGGATGATGTCAGCGACTCACGTCCGCGCGCTTGGAGCAAATCGAGGAAAAACTACCGGGAAGTGTGGAAAACTTACCTGGGAGTACTGATGGTGCTTCACCTCGTGCTGCACGCGGAGGCTTCATCGGTGTCCAGGTCCTGCGATAAAAGCTGCTTCTCAGGGAAGTGTGTGAACGGGACCTGCGTGTGCGACCACGGCTGGGTTGGAGACCAGTGCCAGCACTGCCAGGGAAGATTCAAGTAAGTTTTCTGTTGCTGGTTGAGGCACTAAAATCTACCAGAAATGAGTTCATGGTGACCCCACTTTCAGAGTTTTTATTTGCATTTTGTTATATGATGTATAAGGATGCTCTGCAGTCACCTGTTACTGTCTGTAGCAGGTTCACAGGAACATTATCTGTTCCAGGGGGGTTTCTTCATGGCTCCATCATGTTTAGGTATTTCTTAGATGCTATGAAAAAACATGCAAGATATATGGTTTGACATATTAGAAGCAGCATGTTGTAGGTTGTCCTAACCTTAAACATGTATCTTATAAAGTAGAGATATGCTGGTAAAAATCCCTTTCTTTGCATATTTGAGCACTTTTAACTAAATACTCTCCAAAACTTGGGTTTAACACAACCCTGTGACTGTGTTTAGTGCATTGAGCGGCCTGCTGCAGGTGTATAAATATGTCATTCAGTGAGCCGGTGCAGGCATGCAGCCCCAAAGTGAGAAGTTAAAATGACAGAATGATGAAATTCAGTTAATGTGCATCAGTTAGTGCCTTTTCATTTTCTTCAATTTTCACCATTTCTTCTTACCCTTTTTGAAGTTCACATCTTATAATGAGACTCAAAATTGACAATGGAGGCTGAAGAATAGAAGTGTGGACCTTAAAACCAGCATTTCACAGCACTGACCGGGCTCCCGGGGAAATGTGACAAACATACCAGTCCCCGACCTGTCAGGATCGCATTCTGCTGTGGCGGCAGTATTTCACGTTCAGCTTTTGATCTGGCAGGAAAAGCTGCTGTAGCTGCTAGAAAAAGGGAAGCTGGAGCAGAAATTTTCTGCTCCAGCTTCCTAAGAGAGCAGCTCAGATAATTGATCCCTTTCTGCTCTGTCTCTGTGGCTCTGTGGCCTTATTCACCCTGCTGTCCTCTGAGGAGGAGGAGGTTAGCTCATCACCTGCAGTCTGCTCTGCACAAGTATGGAGGAAGAAATGGCAGTACTTCAGTCTGGTCTTTTCTCTCTGGAGGATCAGTATTGATTTCTCGGTCAATGTGATTGTTGTGAGAGAGGTAGACAACAGACAACAGCTGTAGGCTGGGCAACAGTCGATACAGCAGGCAGGCACTTTTCTTCTTGTGGCTGCTTAGAGGCCAGTTAGTGTCCGATCAAATGGAGTGGTTCATAAATATGCACTGTGAGCTCTCTGAAAGGTAGCAGTTATATGGACATCACATGGTGAAAGCATAAAATCTGGAAGTGGGAAATGTTTTTGTTTGCAGGAAAAAAGCTTTCAACCCCAAATAGGACTGTAAACCTGTGGTTGGAATTTCCTTTACCGTGTTTTTGGTCTCCAGACTGATATGGTCTGGGTTATTGGCTGTAAAAATCAGTTTGATGCATTAAAATGTGCCTCTTCATCAGTCACTTTACTCTTCTTATGTAGACATTTTACCAGCTCCACCTTGCATGTACCGGGTTGGACCCTTTTTCTTCCTGATGGAAACATTCCTCAGAGGTTCTCCTCCATGATGACATGACAGCATCACACAGTTGCATCACATTCATGATGAGAATCTCCTGTTCAACCACATCCCAAACCTGCTCCATCTGCAGCTTTCAACCTGGGGTCTCTGACTCCTCCAGCAGGCCCCAAAGAGCGCAGGGGGTCCACAAGGTTTTGACTGTACACAGCCTGTGTGATAGGGTTAAGGCCATGTCCACATAGAGATGAGCTGAGGTCTATCCGCTTGCGTTTTTTATATTTTTATGTTTCATGGAAGTGGAGCTTTAAACCCTGAAAACATGGACGGTCGTCAAAAATGTTTCTGAGTGGGCCACACCTTATGCATCCAGTCAGTCTTCATCCATGCGGGGGTTTGTGAGGTCCGTGAGCTGGTAGAGCTGCAGGAGTGGAGTAGTTCACGTCTGTCCTGGTAAACTGGATTTTCCCTGTTCCTTTAATGCAGCACGTCTGAGAAACACTGCAGTTGAAGGTAATTTCCCTCAGTAAGTCATTGCATTGATGACTTACTGAGACTGAGTCTGTGTGACTAACTAACTAACTAACTAGACCCACAGTCTGTATGAAATAGTTCAACAGCCAAAACACATTCTGATATTTACAGTGGTAAACTGCTGAAAGTAACACTGTGTTAAGTTTTCCCATGTGCCTGATGAACATTCTCACTATTTAGTTAATGCTTCAAGCAAACCAAACAAAAAAAAACCCACAATGGCATGTATTTCTAGAATGATATAGTTCATTGGATGTTTACTAGTTTTGGGAGATGTATGACAGTTAAATGAAGACAAAACGGATGCTGTTAGGAGGTTTGAGACCACAGATTGGCTTGTTGTTGACTCCTCTGCTGAGTAAACACTGAGGACGTCAAAGCTGAGGTAGATTTCAGAAACACATTTGTTCCATGTCTCAGCCTCGCCTCGGTCAACATCTTACACTACATACCTCTTATCACCGGCTGCTTCAGAAACCTTTCCTACATCTCTGCTCCCAGGTTACATTCAAACTGTGGACTTGGTGGGCATTTTTCAGAAATAACTTTTAATTTTCCAGTTTTGCAAAACATGAATCAATCAAAACATGGAGAAAATACTTCACAAAGAGAAATTCACTGATAACAAAAACATGCAAAGGAGATGGAAACAGGAGAAAAAAGGCTCCAAACAAACAGCAACGTAGCCCGTGGCGCTGCTCCTCCACAGCCGAGGTGCAGAGCCTTTTGCATGCCTTTGCCCAGGCACCCTTTGGGTTGCAAGCTGTCCACTACGCGCCTGTCATGAGTGGGTGTTGAGAACACTTGCATCAACAGATTATTGTTTCCTCTCCTCCACCAGCCATCCATCATGTCAAGGATGTGGCAGAGACTCCATCTTGCCATTCCTTGGCCATAATGACCGTGTGGTTTTACACTCTACTTTTTGGTGTCAGTCTAATAGAAAGAGACGTAAAATGCGATCATATTTGCAAAGTAAATTACATTTAGCCTGAAAATGAACTTTACAATGGACTCATGAGCTCAGTCAAAATGAAAAAGCGGCTTTGTCTGAAGCTCCAGCGTAAAACTAATCGTATCCCATCTCAGAAACCCCCGAGGTTGTTTTTTTCTGGGTGATTGTGAACAAGCTAAATCTCCTCTCCACACAGAGCCAAGCAGAAAAATAGTTGTGTTATCTCTGGGATCCGCAGTGTTGTGGCTGCATCAGCTTTATCTATAGTGAGGCAGCCGTAAAAAAGAGACTTTAATATCTCTGCTGAGTCTTAGAAATGCTCAGGACCAAAGCTTTAGCGCTTTTTGTGTTGCACTGGGGATGATCAAGACACACAGACATGCACTGTGTCTCATATCCACACAGACAGATCCAATAAAGGAGAAGCAGGGAGCAGACTCTTGTTTGTCTATTGATTTAAGCTATTGGTGTTGTGTGTTGTTTTATTGGTCTGATGTCTCACCCTTTTTTATCAGTGCCGCCTTTCTGTCTTTTCTTCTTCTTTCTGTGCTGCTTTTCTCACTTTGTTTATCCCAGATGCGATAGGATGTTAACCCATACAGGTCTCCTTTTGACAGATCCTCTGAACTAAATTTTAGTTGTAAGACTAATATTGTTCTTTATTTGACTACTTCAGTATCCACCTTTGACTTGAGTTGAAGGGTATTCGCAACCTGAAATGTAGTATTGGGTTTGCTTTTGGTGGTAGTATAAGGCTAATGCTCAGGTTAAAAACATGGGGACTATTTTCTGTGTTATTTAAAAATGGATTAAGCTAAATTATAATTTATTTAAATGAAACAATGTTTTTTGTTTTATTGAAAATAATAAGAACCAAACAAACAATCCAGTCCTGGAACAAGGAGAGCACTTTGCTGATGAGCAGAGGGGCCAGAATACCTGTGGACAGGTGTAGAAGTCTGATGGAGAGTTCCAGAAAACACCTGATTGAAGTGATTTGTTTAGCTAAATATTATCTGATGAGGGACAGAACCTATATTCATTTTTCATATTATTTGCCTGTTTTTGAGCCACAGTTAAAATGTCTTGATTTCCCTACAATTCTAATTTATTATCACTCTAGTCAGTTTCAGCTCATTTCAGTGACAGCTGGGTTTTTTCTTTAACCGAAGGGTAGGAATCATTCTGCAGACAACTGTAAATGTTTTTGTCTCATAAGTCCCATTTCTACTAATTGACCTGGGTTTGTGTGGTTTTGGAGATGGAGCTTTAAATATACTGGGGTTTTTTACCTGTAAGATTGCGCTGTTGCTACTTTGTTCATAATCAACACAGGATGTTCTGATTCTTTCGACCACTCGACAGACGGCAGTGTGTCAGTTTCCACTTATTTAGGTGAGATCGATAAGAATGGAAGGGTCCCAAAATTCCACAGGGTTTCTACCATTTTATCAAAAAGAAAATGTCTTTAATATAAAATTATTAAAATTAATTGTGCAAAAACAACAAATTAGAGAAAAGAAGCCAACAGAGATGCTGGGTGTTGAAGCATTCAGCCCCCCAGACTGTATGCTTTGTAGAAACCTCTTCTGAAGCACTTACAGCTGCAGTTCTCTCAGTTAATCATTCTCTAAGTTCACCGTATCTACTGTAGCTGATGGGATTTTTACTCTTTGCTGAATCCCAAACAGATCTGGTTCCTTGAAGCTGGATGGGGTCTTCAGTCCAGTCTAGTTATTAGATTTAAGTCTGAGGTTTTACTGATATTTCTAAGCTGTGGAGGTGATGCTTCCTGACCCGTTCCTATGTTTTTTCAGCAGTATGTTCGGGGTTGTTAATTTGAGCATCAAACCTCCACCTCAGTCCTTTTTTCTCTTTTTCAGCATCCTTCATTTCTCTTTTAGTTAAGACCAATTTCAATGATTCTGTTTATTTTGAATGAATGAATAAAAAAAAACAACGAAAAGAAGCGACACCACAGCAAGATGTTGCTGCCACCATGCATGATTAGGTCCTGAGGCACCAAGTTTTTGGTTCCCACTGTTTTCCTTGAGTCAGTCTCAACTGGCCAGTCTGGTTTCCTAATAAAGTGGTGGACAAAGGTTTTCGGACACCCTTAGAAATGCACACACAACCCTTAGAAATGCACACAATCAGAAATATTTTCAAAAGATAACATTTTAATGGCTTTTTTCAGGTTTTGTTTAGTATTTTTAGTGTCTGAACAAAGAAATTTCATTTGAAGACCTAAGAGTGATTATTTATGCAACATTTTGAACACAAATTTATGGTTTTATTGTTTTATTCTTTTGTATGCATCTGTTGTATCTCTTACTTATATTGTACAGCACTTTGGAACAATGCTCATGTTTGGATTATATATTTCCCAAATGCACAGGATATTTGAAAACTTTTTTCCACCATTGTAATGCTAAATGTTGTCCCAGGCTTGTTTGGAGACATCTCTGCTCTTCATAGTGGTCTTTGTAGCCGTTTGCAGACTTTTTACTTTTTACAACTGGCAACAAAGCCGTAATATACTGTAAAGGGAGGGACTACTTTCTGAAGCCACTGTGCAGTAACATAAAAACCTGTCATCAGATTATTTCACATGAGAACTTCCTTACCCACTCAGTCCAGTCTGAGAATGCAGGGAGTGAAATGGATGTAGGAGAGTTTCCTCTTCAGCAGATTTTCCAGAAACACCATCAGTGTTGCTTACGAGTCCACCCAGTTCTAGTTGTTGTTGTGCAGTTAATCATTTATACATTTGACCTGATGCCTGGGGAATTTTCTTACATCTGATTTTCTTTTCTTTCTTTGATTTCCTAGGTATGAATTCTGTAATTTTCGCTGATATGTTTTTATGCACATTCATGAGTTTTGTAAAGGGAGGTGCAGAATCAGCAGAAGCAAATGATAAACGTCTGTGCTCTACCTCACCCACCTATTTCAGCAGCTAAGTGACACTCAGGTAGATACTTTTTATATCCTCAATTATCCTCATGGTTAAGAGGAGCAGGTGGTGAAACACTTCCAGGCTGACGCAACTGTGGTTTCTAGCAGCTTCAGCAGAAAAACTGTCAAATGCGGCACATCTAAGTAAATCTATTAGCTGAATGTTTTGCTTGAATAAACCAGTGCATTAATCTCACTTTGTCTCCTGAATGCTCGGTGCAGACAGCCAGAAAGACTGGAGGCCACAGAGAAATGAATTCGCTCTGATCAAATATTTTGAATCATTATCTCCCAACAGAGATTCAGAGCAGGGTCCTGGAAAAGGATGCTCATTATCCATATCAATGGAGGAGAAAAAGACAATTTGGAGGTTTCTACCTCAGAGACGTGCAGCAGAATAAACTATTTATCACTCAGAAACATGAAAAAGAAGCAAAAGGACTAAAGAGTATAAACCTGCCGTTCAGTCAGAGGAGTTTCTGCCATGAAAATAATATTATGTCGCAATCAAAAATAAATAAATAAGTCCAGTAAATGTTATTTTTATTCCCAAAATGGGATTACAGTTTTGGATTAAACCCGTCCACTTCATGTCTGATTTAATCTGCTACTAATACTGTGAGCGCAGCTTTGATGTTATGCTGGGACCCAAAATCCCTTTTACATGACGGTGGAGTCCATTATGGTTCCCGGTCTGCTCTCCACATCACTTCTGTGTGGCAGCAGCATGAAATGTGTCGAGTATTTCCCTTGTCGGTCCAGTCCTCAGCTTTAAACTTAGGCTGGCCTGTACAGCTGAAACTGGGTTAGATGGGAGGAATCTGAGTACTGAGTCTGAATGCTGCAGAATTCCTTATTTAAAACGAATTAATGATGCAAACAGAAGGTCAAAAAGCATCAAATATTTTGGATTTAGACAGTAGCTGCTTCATAAAGTTAAAAGAATTTGACACTTTTTATAATTAAGTGGAGACAAAAACTAGTTCATTCTTTCTAAAGGAATTGATTTAAATCCTGAAATCCCATCTCTGCCCACTGAACCAACAAATGATCCCCTCCACTACTTATGACTCAGTTGATTGCAGTTTATGGGTTTTTATGTTTTATAGAAATTACAAGGTTTTGTCAGTTTATGATGAACTGCCTTCATTCTTGGTGTTATAGATCCAACAAGGTGTCAGATTGCTCCATATTAACCTGATGGCATCACACAGTCACAAATTCACACTTTCTGATGCTCAGGTAGAGCTTGGGTGGGTTGTCTTCACCATGTGTACATGACTAAATGCACCGAGTTGCTGCCATGTGATCTGAAGCTGAAGGCATCAGGGAGGCAGGGATGTTCTCACTAGTTTTTGTATTATGCTTTCTCTTACAGTAAGTTTCCTTATGACATTATTACTGTAGCATGCTCTCCATTCTATAAATCTTTTCCTTTTTTGGGTATCTACTGACCTAGTGTCACTGAGTCCTCCCTTGCCAACTGATACAGAAAATCAAACGTGTCAGATAATTGGTCGAGGACTGGGACGTTTTTTAAGCCTCTCAGATCACATCTGTAGCGTTCGCACATGATGATGGATGACCATCGTTTGAACTCTGATTTGCTTCCAATCTGGGCCATTCGTCTGTGACCTCCAGCAGTTGTCTGCAATGTAAAAGTCAGACTTGGATGGTCCGGCTTAATTTATCATTTAGTTTTGCTTCTGTGCACATACAGTATGAGTACAGGCTGATAACAGGCAGAGCTGGGAAGCTTTCTTTATAGACCAAACTAAGCAGACATAGCTGTCTGCTACGGCTCCGAGGTAAAAGAGCAGAACTATATCTAAATGCAAGCAGTATAAAGGACAACAGCAACAACTTTATCGTTTTCCAGAGTCTGAAGGAGCTTTCATTGCAGTTACACTAGATCTAAATAATGACGGTTCCTAACTGGTCCAAGAGAAGGAAAGCGAGCTCTGAGCGGATCGTAACTTCTCTCGTTCTCTCAGCGCTCGTTTTATTTATCCTCATTTTTTACCTTGCTTTACCGAGTTTGTTTGCCGTTTAATGTGGCTCTTTGGGTGGTGAAATGTGTTCCCGGTCATTTTCAAATGATCGCTTCCAACTTCCGCCATTTCCCTGCAACGCGGTGCGGCTGACTGTACGTGAAGGGAGGGAGGGCCTTCGCTCAGTTCATGAAGGAAGCAGAGCTTCACGTGCACGAACATGCACACAGAAGGAAACCACCCCTGTAAACAACAGGCTTGATATCAGCACAGAGAGTGTGACGTCACGCTAATGTCCAGATGGAATTACACATCTAGAGATTACATTGCACATTTTAATTCTTTCAATCTAGAAATGATGACTTTTTGCTTTTTGCTCCTTTTAAAGTGCAAAATGATGCTCAACAGCTCAAAGAGTACCAGCAGCAAAGAGATTGAAAGGCGCTACCAAATAAAATGTATTATTATTATTATTATTAGTAGTAGTAGTAGTAGTAGTAGTATTATTGTTATTATTATTATTATTAGTAGTAGTAGTAGTAGTAGTAGTAGTATTGTTATTATTATTATTATTATTAGTAGTAGTAGTGTTATTATTGTTATTATTATTATTATTACAGTGAATGGAATCACGGCTCTGGGAAGTTGTTTGAATGTAAATATCCCTTAAACCAATTAGTGGCATAAAAGTAGAGAACAATCTAGAAGAAAATCCAATATAATGGAGAGCTGCTCAAAATGCAACAAACATGAACATCATGTGAATTTCCACACTAAGGAAGTCAAAAGTACTAACATTTCACATACTTTTCTATATAAATACTCTAATCAAGGTTTAGTAGTGAAAGATTTTCCATTTTCTATATTTTGTCTTTGCTAAATACTTTAGCAATAACAGACAGCTATGTGTCCATACGCCTAAATGTTTATAGAACGGTGCTCTACATACACTGACAGAGATCTACTATCGGTGACAGATTGGCCTCATACACAGCAGGCAGGTATATGAAGATAAATGCTGCCTTTTTCCTCTAACAACACAAATACTGCTCAGCAAGAAGCTGCAGCAGGGACACATGCACAATTACAAAGACGAAAACAGCAAAAGGAAAAGATGATAAAGAGAGGAGCAAAACATTTGTAGAGACGCTGATCTGGACTAAAACAACTTTAATGAGCCTTTCCTTTCTATGATGTTACCATGGAGATTAAGATGTTTTATTTAATGCTATGGTCTGATAAAAGTTGCTTCCAAGCAATTAGTTTCACCGTGCTGACAGGTTTAGATTGTTGTATATGAGACTTGATCAGGAGCCTCCTGCATATGTGTAGAACAGAGTTTATTCCAGCGGGGACACTTCTGCATGTCTCCCAGGCTGGAAAGGTGAGAGTCAGGGGACACCATAGCGCCATGGCAGCGTGGGAATTACAGGCGAAACTTTCCACATGAGCCATTTTATCATCTGCTTGAACACCTAACCGTGATGTTTTCCTGTCCCTAACCCAGTGCTTTCCATAGGAAAAGAAGTAGCACAGCAGTAGAGAGAGAGAGGTGAGGATCAGGATAATAAAGATGATAAATCCATCTGCCCATCCTGCTCTAACAAGATGTAACAGATGTAACACAAAATATGTGCTGTGGAAAGAAGAAGAATCTGTTGCCAACTGTGAAACATGGTGGTGTATTTGTTATGGTTTGGGGCTGCTTCAGCCAGATGGTGTAAATTAAATCGGTGTTTGCAGAGACATCTTAAACTTTCACTGGTTGTTTGCTTAGACTGATTTTTTTCCCATTGTGTTGGTCCATCCATCCATTTTCCACTGCTTTTCCAAGGTCGTGTTGCAGAGGCCATGAGGCTCAGACCAGACAGCCTTTCCCCCAGCAACTCTTTCGTTTCAAGGCTAGAAGGGGTATAATCCCCTAAACTGGTCCCTGGGGTCTCCGCCCATTAGGATGTGTCTGGTAAAACTCCAAGGGGAGACGACCAGGAGGCATCCTAATCGCTGGCTCTTTCTTACACCCAACAGCAACTCATCCAATACCTCAGGCTGGGTCTGGCCACCTTTTGAAGGAAGCCCATTTCAGCCGCTTGAACTTTGAATCTCATCATTTGGATCACTACCCAAATATATGAGGATCGACCAGTGAATGAAGAACTTTGCCCTTTAGCTCAGCGCTGCCTCTCTACAGCGAAGCCATTCCCTTTCTGTTGGCTCTTGCATGCTACACACTGCAATTGCAAACAAAACACCAAGAGGTAAAGTGTTATTGCCAGCCCAGAGGGAGCACTTTCACCCTTTCATCTGTCTGAGGTCTCAGACTTGGAGTTGCAGACTTTCAGCCGAACTTCCTGTGAATGCTGAAGCCAACAGAACGGTGTCATCTGCAAAAAAAAAAAACAGCGGGGATGCAACCCAGAAATCTCCTTCCTGTCCCCGACTCTGCCATGGATATTTTGATAAAAGTCATCAATTATAATGGGATGTTTTTATTATGAAAATATTTGTTTTTTCCAAGATGATAATAATTTACAACTCAAGAATTTAGTGCAAAGTTTGGTTTGGTATGGGGAAATGCTGGTCCTGGGGATGATATTTTCTGAGTAAACATAAAAGCTTCAAATAACTGCTGTGATCTTCTACTTGAAACACAATTATGTTGACTGTAAATTGCAAAAATAATTGCAAACAAAGAAGGATATGAAGAATAAATCCCGTTGGCGCTGTCATGCCTGAGGATAAAGAGAACGGAGTCATTGAAGGACAAAAACACACAGGAGTGTTTTGGTGAGAGACGGGCTGAGTGGAGACAGAATAGAGTGCTATTCTGACATCAGAGTCATCATCTGCTGACACGGGCTTCATCCCGCGTGTTTCAGCGTGTGTGCGCGTTTAAGCCTCCAGCAGTGTGCAGATGATGACACAGCTCGTGTACTGAAGGCGCAGTGTGTGTGTGTGTGTGTGTGTGTGTGTGTGTGTGTGTGTGTGTGTGTGTGTGTGTGTGTGTGTGTGAGCATGTGAGTGTGTGGGAGGGTGGAGCATCATACCGCCATCTGTCCCGTGCGAGTTAATCCTGCTATGATGATGAGTGAGAGCAACGTCAGCACACATGCACACACACACACACACGCGCACAGTCACACGGTCACACACAGTTGGATCAGTACTGTAGGTGTGTTACATGAATAATATCCCCCCTTGTGTTCCTCCCTGAGGCTGTGGCAGCTTCACAGAGATAGAAAAACTTTGTTCTTAGGCAACATCATCATCATGGGACCTTACCTGCTCTTCAAAGTTTGAATACACATTCACACTGGCGTAATTTGGTCCGCTTTCACCGAGCCCTGAAAAACAAACGCTTGACAAACGGGAGTCGGTTCACTTTCAGGTATTTGAACAGACTATTCTGTGAAGAAAAGAGAGGGCGTGATAATATTTAGTACGGTTTGTTGTGCCGGAAAGCGCTCGTCTGCCAAACATTTTACTTTAAAACTAGCTGATGTAATAGTTGATAAAACAAAACACATACTCCAATGGCTGCAATACACTGGACACTCAAATGAAATGGATTACTGGCCAATCAGCACCACCAGCTCTTATGGTCTTTTAAAGGTTAATAATTTGTGCAATGTTAGATGTAAATGGGTTCACTGTCCCATAAGGTCTGATTAATTAAAATCTTTAAGCACATAATTGTCATTATACATCAGCTGTGAAAGCACTGGGACTTAAAAAACATCGACCAATCATTTTTGCAGTCACTGCGTGTTTTATTTGTCCTTTGGACTGTCAATCACTCTTTGGACATACCATAAATAACGTGCACTGCGATATGCAAGCATTGTGAGATGTAGACTGTAACATTAGTTATTTTGCTCTGTTTTTAATAATTCCTTAATTTCTGTAGCTTTTACCCTTGGTCTGATTGTATTTTAACCCTTTCATGCATGCATTATTAAGAAACAGTGCCACATATTTTTGGCATACAGTAATTTACTTCCAGAGACACATAAAGTGATGCATTTTTATTTCTTAATCATATTTTACTTTTTATTTATTTAATGTATTTTGATATTTCATTCAAAATGACTAATTAAATATGCTTTTCATATTTATATTATATAGATATCTATAAATATTTGGCAGTATTGTTTTTCTTTTCCTTTTTATCACAAAAGAAAGTTTGATTATTACAATGTATGAATGTAAATATATAAATATTTATTCTGCACTAAGTAAATATGTATTACATGACTCACTGATGTCCCCTGACGTGTCAAAAGGACAAATTTTCCATCCACACCCATGTTTACACTAAAAAACAGCTGTCAAATAGGTTTCCACTGTAGTGGACACTATGCACGAAAGGGTTAAAGTGCTTTATGAATAAACTGGTAATGTATATGGTTTGGTATGATATTTTGTGAGGTTTCATGTTTTAAGTGATCGGCTTTTACAACCTGTTATCATTCCCATTTCCAGGGTGTCGAATACTGCTGGTTTGTAAAATCAGCTCTGAGATAAATGCAGTGTGTCCTTTGCTGCCAGTCAGGGTCATACTGGGAATTAAATTCAGCTCTGCAAATACGCAGATAAGCTATAAAAAGAATCTCAGATTTGGTATATCAAGAGGTGATAAACAAAACCATGAGGTCCATAAAATGACTTCTTCATCATGGTAAAATAAATGTCTTTATGATGATGCTTATCAGTAGCAGGGGATCACAGGAAGTATTGAGTTTGTGCTGGACGTGTAGACTGAAACGTGAGGAAGGACGGGTCCGTTTCCCAGCAGCATCAAAACAGATGAATGCCCAGTTTCATCAGCGATGGCGGTGGTTGTATGATGTGTGTGTGTGTGTGTGTGTTTGTGTGTGGTCAGTTCAGGGTTGCTGACTGTGTGTGGATGATCCTCTGGCTCTGTGCTGACACTGGAGTTATTTCCTGGCAGGGTGCATTAGATTCAGACCTTCCTCTCTGCTTCTTCCACTCTACCTCCTCTCATTGCTCCATCGCTGAATCTTCCTGTCGGTTCCAGTAGATGCACTCATGCAGACACACACATGGGATTTTCCCTCCACCAGCCCCTTCCAGAAAGCAAAACAGAACACAATCTCCCCTGGATCCCAACCTGCATTTTCTCACAAATGATTTCACAGCTAAGGCCCACGCTATCGCTGCCTTCCTGTGTGTGTGTGTGTGTGTGTGTGTGTGTGTGTGTGTGTGTGTGTGTGTGTGTGTGTGTGTGTGTGTGTGT
>JBBBVT010000017.1:25487610-25500415 GCA_037177035.1 Craterocephalus eyresii | reverse complement strand
TTTTGCTCTCAAAATTTATTTTTGTTTCAAATCTATTCTATTTGATTGAATAATAAAGAAACAAAATTCTCTCCATAATGAGTCAGTTTTTAATTTATTTATTTAGCAGGAATATGAAGCATTTAAATCAGGAAAACACAAATCAGCAGCCAGACCATCATTCTGCAAATATAATGGCTGACAAGACAAAAAAAAAGTAAATTAAAAAAGAGGCAAAACATTTTTTTTTCTCCAACCCCTATAGGGTCAAGCACATTTCACTATCTGTTAAATCAGTGCGTGTATTTGTTCTGTACACCGTTCTTCTAATAAAATATTTCTATAACTGTCTGAGTAAAGATTTATGCATACAAAAACCACATTTTTATACTTTGAAAAATACACTTTAAAAATGCTGAAACAGGAGTTTACAAATTTGAAGGTTTCTTTCTGAGCAGGGAATTTTAATGAAGTAGTTGAGGAAAATTGTAGTTGCAGCATAATCTTCAATAAAACAACCAGATTTAATAACTTTAAACTTGAATATCTAGGATGATCAATCACATGCACACTGCTTACTGCCGGGCTGCTGATGCCACGCCCCCTACATGCACCGTGTTTTCCTCCATCACATGCACAGATATGTTCTTCAACCCTGGAGTACTAAGGGGTTGTTTATTTTATTCAAAGAAACAATGGATTGTTCGATACAAGAGTCAAAGTTACATCTGTTAAAATGTTTCTAATGGTTTTTATTTTGCATGGTTGACAAAATAAAGTCTTGATCTTCATGTTTTTATTGATATTGTTTGTTGAAATCATCTCCAAATTCAAGTGAATTCCCATAATTCTTGTTAAAGGTTTCCACTTATTTCCAAAATTCCCCGTCTTAACTTCCCATGGAAAGTTTCTGGAAATTTACCGGAAATTTACCTCATCTTTGCAGCCCTGATGGAGATCAGAAAACATTTATCAAAATAAAATCTCCTTAGTCTTTGCTCAGCTATTCTTAGCTTTAGTGATTTGAGCTTTTAATGAGCTTTTTAGATTGTATTTGCATTCCAGCCGTGAACTGAAACAGAACAGGAGGATTATATCTGGTTTTAGTTATCAGGTTGCGTTCCCATGACAACCTGGACTTGGAACATGATACAGTCTGAAGCAATGGCGAAGGATCCAGGAGATTAAGATGGGTGAAGCAGTGGGAACCTCATTGGGACCAGAGCCAGCCCTCTGCAGGTGGGGAAGGCCCGGTTGAGACCATGGCTGTGTCCGAATGTGCACCTTTATCCACACATAGTGCCCTTCATAGCGGCCATGCCATTTTGTAGTGGTGTCTAAATGTCGAGAAGGAAAAAAGTACAGCACTCAAAATGATCCAGAATGTATCTTTAAAAGTACTGATCATCAGTTGTCCCTAGACGGGTTAATAAAGACAACAATGCATTGCAGCAGGAGCTGACCTGATGTCTTAACGTAACAAGCTGCATTCTCCTCAACCCTCCTCGTGTCTGCCGTTGTTTTCTGTTTTTTATAATTATTAGTTCACTTCGTGTGAATAAGAACAAAAACGCTAACGTTAAAACTGGCCTCTTGTCTCTGATGGAAGATGCTGCATCAGCTGACAAGAGTCAGAGCAGGTGGAATAAACGGTCTGACTGTCATTTTATACAGTAAGGTCTGAACAAAGGAAGAAGAAAACACGATTGAAGGATATATTTTTTTTTAACAGAGTTTTGATTTGATTTGGACAATGCTTGTTTATATTATTTTATTTAACTTTTTTGCATTCTCTTTTATACTTTCTTGCACCTTATTGCCTTTATTTTACTTTATACCTGTACATATCTTAGTGCTTATCCGGTTTTGGTCTTGAGTTGCTGCTGGTACACAAGTTTCCCTGAGGAATCTCCAAAGGGATTAATAAAGTATCTTCTATTCAATATATTCTATTCTATTCTATTCTATTCCATTCTATTCTCCTGATGGTTGCTAGCTGCACATTAAGACGGGAGGAGCTTGTAGCAGGGGATGGCAGAAGAAATGATGGAGCCCACGCCTTTCCTCAGATCCTGGTGGTGCATAGTCCCGTTGTTTTCTACAAGCTGCTGCTTCATCTTCCTCCTCTCTTTATGGATGTTTTGATAAACATCTTTGTCATAATCCATTTCTTGCTGCACAGAATCCACACCGGAGTCATACATTCAGACTTGTTTTGTTTAGCACTCTATAGCTCCAGGTGTTCTCTGAGGCCACGTTAGCTTCGCTCTGACTTGCTCTGTGATGAAGACAACAAAGAAAAGTAAGTTGTGAGGAAGCACAACTATTTCATATCATTCCTTGAGGCCTTGAGGCCTTGAGGTTTTTCTCATTTCTGTGAGATGAGGTCGCTGCAGCAGGAGGAATAGGAGAAAGAGGAGGAAGAATGTTTTGACTGGCCTGACTGGGAGTTTCTCTGTTATGGATTATCATGTTTCGTTTGCCTGAGTCAACGCAGTGATTTGTGTTTTCTAATTATGGTCATCTTTGACTTCACTGTGAAAGAGGGATTGTTTTCTTTCTTTTAAATGTGCATTTATGTGTTCGCATGTGTGCTGTTTCTCCTGTGGGACTGCATTTTTCTAACATTAGGTCGCTTCGCCATAACTCTTCTTCTTTAAAAGGCCAGCTTATGGTACAGTTTGAGAGCAGGCGTGTAGCGGGATGATTAAAGGGTCAGGAATGAAAACAATCAGCGAGCTCCGTCGGAGTCAAGCTAAACCAAAACATGTGTGAGTCATCTGGTTACTCATGTCGATGCAACTCTCAGCTGACCAAGATGTGTCACTTATGATCTCTGTTGGCGCAAATGATTAGAGGTTTCTTCTGTGGAGACCTCACTGTGTTGTTGTGCAGCGCAGGGGTCAGAAAACTTGTTTTTGTTGTGTAGCTGCAGATAAAAGAAGGATAGCATCCAGCAGGGCTGCTTCTAAGCGTCCTACAACTGTCACCTCAATCCGTAACTTTGTTTTCGTTTCGTCTTTGAAGGCCACAGAGGAGTGTGGCCTGAGTCTGGCAGGGAGACGGCCGGGTGTCACCGCACACATTACTGCCTTGACTCCTTAAAAGCTGCCACCAGTGTAATTTGATTTCCTTACTTGGGCGATCAAAAACCAATAAATCTTAAACATGCTGATGCATTAGCTGTGGCAGAGCAAGACAGAGAAAAAGTAAAGTTTAGCCCACTTTTTTCCACCCCAGCTTTAAGAGTTTCTTTTTTTTTTTACTCCATGCCTTCAGTTTTCCAAAATAAGCAAATATGGACATATGGAACAAGGCTCAATCCATCTTTCTTAAATACATGGGCATTGCAGCTGTCTAGTCCAGTGGTGGCATAAATAAGGGGAGCAGTTTACCAGCATCATGTTGAGAAAGGATGAATCATATTTTGGTAATTTTACAAAAATAAAAGAAGTCTACTTCAGACATGTTTTTAATGTGAGTTTAAAAATCCTGGCCAAAGATTACTGTAGTAAAACTTCTCAAGAGTTGATTTGGAGGCCAAAGAAATGTCATCTACAGTAGGTGAGCAAGAACTTCTGTATGAGCTCATTTTTGTCTGAGTTCAGAGGCAGAAAATCACTCATCAATGCTGCCGTGATGTTTTCTGTAATGACTGAAGTGAAATGATGTCATTCAGTGTAATATTTCTGTTTTTTTGGGCCCTGCTTTGGGATGAGTGGGTATTCCAGGGGTTTGCATCGTTCACAGAGCTATTTTGTCCCAGCAATCAAAGAGCCTTTAATAAAGAACCTGACTCTTAAAAATAATTTACAATAAACACAATTGGTGCAATATAGTCAAATGATGGAGTTTGCTGAAGTCATGACGTTTATTGTGTTACTGTACTGCACTTTGGAGACTTGTTCTGTTTTAAATGTGCTTTACAAATAAAGTGGATTGGATTGGACAGGATTTTCATTTAAATAGTGCTGTCCCTGACAGTCTTTGTATAAAAAAAAATCATATCTATAATTTTCTGAACAATCTCACATTTGTTTTTTAATCCAAAACTAAATGCTCTGATATTCTAGATTATTCTTTTAGTTGTAAACAGCCTATTATTCCCTGGTTACCACAAACCTGCAGCTGTAGTTGGTCTTGGGGACTTGATCCACTTCTTTAGGATATGTTTCAGCTTTCCACACACGTTCTGAAATCATATGTTTTTGCTCATCTTGACTTTGGTTTGTTTTGGACATGCCTTTCAACATTACTTTTCTTTTAGTTTGCTCATTTCTCAGAGAAAATCAAACATACAGGTAGGGCCAGCATGGTTGGTAATGAACATAAATGAGCTGCATGCGCCTGTTTACACACAGGATGGATGCTGCTGATGTGTGTTAAAATGCCACCGGCAATAAAAATGCTGAAAGGTTTGATGGACTAATGCTTTCATGTTTTTATTTTAAAAAGCATTAAAACACAAGGTACGGGGAGGACGAAGGCTTTAATTATCAAGTGTTCTTATAAATAATTTGTTTGTTTATTTAATATTTTTTCCTTTTGTAAATGAGTATTATGTTAATATGTACTGTACAGTTGTTTGCAGAATGATCCATCTCCTTCCATTAAAAAAAGACTAAATTCTTAATAATTAAAATAACTGGAGACTGAAAAAAGTATATAAAATATAAATATAAATTATCTAAATTATAATTTAGTGAAATGAGACTTGAAAAAACAAAAAAAAAACCAACAAATAAAATGTACCGGACCAATGAGACCCTTTTTTTGATGAACAGGGGGCCAGAATACCTGCTGACAGGTGCAGAAGTCTGATGGAGAGTTCCAGACCTGATTGCAGTGATGGCCTTAAAGGATTGTTCAACTAAATATTAGCTGACGAGGGACACAACTCATATTAATTTCTCATATTTTTTGCTTGTTTTAAAAAAAAAATCTATTGAATCACAGTTCAATTCATTTGTTCATTCATTTGTTATTTTATTATTATTATATACTTTTATTATTTTTATTAAAAAGTAATTATTTAAAGTTTTCTTAAGTGCATTGGTTGCCAGCAGTTTTATTGTCAAGAAATACAACTGTACATCACAATCAGCTAACCTGAAACTTGTCTTAACGGAACATTACCCTACATTCACACTACTCGTCTTAAAGCTATATTCTGACGTTTTGCTGAGATCAGATCTCCTTCCTGTGGTTGCTCATTTTATAATTTAAATGCAACTACCACCAGAATCCAGTAGAAAGAGTCTAGAGCCATGACGTGACCCACATATGCAGAAGAGGACGTGACGTCACACGCTACAAAGCTGAATATGGATGCTGCATATTAGTGTGTCTGGGAAAAAGCGTCATCTCTCACTCTGATGCTGAAATACTGGCCTAATACTTTATTATATCATCTAGACCGGAGTACTGTAATGCTACTTTAGCTGGTTGCACACATACCTCCCTCACTGTCTTTTGGTTAATCCAAAACTGGGCTGCAGAGTGACTGGTACCATCAGAAGAGATCGCATTTCCTCTGTTTTGGCTTCCAAACGCTGGCTCCCAGTTAAGTCTAGAATACAGTTTAAAATCCTCCTCATTACATATAAAGCCCTAAATGGCATTGCTCCCTCTTATATAAAAGACTGTCTCTTTCCTACAATCCACCAGAGCGCTTCGCTCACAAGCCACTGGTTTACTTCTTCCTACAATCTGTGGGTGCAGAACAGGAGGCAGAGCTTTTACTTTTCAGGCTTTTGTGGAACCAGCTGCTAGGTTTTAACTATAATAGAATTTAAATACTTTACTATTATCCCTGAGTTCTGTTATTTCTTTATTCTGTATTTATATTATTTTTTCTTGTCTTTGCTTGGTAATCAACAACAACAAACAGAACATAAATGACATAGAAGACAGTGCCAGCCACCTGTCGGGGCAAAAATAAAGACAAGAATGTCCTAAGGAAAAAGAAATGAACAGAAATATACCTGAATATATATATGAATGTACATACATGCATATATACACATAGCCATGTATACAAGCAGAAACCTTAAAAGTAAAATAGAATAAACAAATACACTCCACATGCTGTCTGATCTAGATAATGAGATTAGGGGTGGGTTGTGGGGGGTTTCTGGTCAAGGTTTAACCTTTTGACAGACCTGATCATCCAAATGGAGTTTACCAATTCATTTTTTGTGCATTGTTTACATTTGATTTTGCAGCGTCCTGCCTCCGCAGGATGTCTGTCTCACTTAAGTGGCAATGAAGTCCAATGAAATTTGACCGAGATTGCTTTGAAAAAAAGATCAGACACTTATCTCATTAAGGACCACAGACGAAAGGGGCCTGGGTTGAATTGGAAACGATCTGATTTGTTATAAATAAATCAGATATGAATTACATATTTGCAAACATAGTTGGAGTTTGGCCTCTTTTTGCTTCCAATGTCAACATATTTGTAATACTGTGTGAGTTTTCCATTAAAAGTAAAGAATCCATCCACTTTGGCCAAATCCTGATGCATTTTTTTGTGCACAATATAAAAGAATATGTAAAATTCTTTATTTCATATATTTGGTACTCTATCTGTCCACTTTTACAATTTCAAATGTGAAAAGTACATCTTTGGAGTTCATCTTTCCTGTGATGTTTCCTAAAAGTCTAAAAAGATTTGATGGATATGCTTCCAAAAGTTGGCAAAAGCAGGACGTGCCAAAAAATAAAAAAAAGTTTTTCATGATGGTTTTGCTCTGATGTTTCAATGTCACCGTGTGCATCGTTTCTGACGTTGAAACACACGAGGCCTTACTGCGTTTTATGAATGTGCATCCTTCGGTTGATGTGTTATCTAAATATTGTGACAAGAAAACTGTCTGCGTGTATATTATTCTATATGGCGAGGCATTTTAATGCAGGAAAGAGAAATGTGAAAAGCTTCCAACTGACATGTGAGGTGTGGAGCATGCTGAGTAATAACTGTGTGAAAGTTTTGTCCTATAATGGAACCAAATTGCAGATGGTCTGCAGATCCAGCATCATAATTTACTCCTAATGAATGCAACTTGTGTTTGCATTAAGGGTATTCCATATAAACTAAAACAGCTGCTGTCTCGGTTTATATTTTCATTTGAGCAGACCAGTGGTGGATTTAGACATTTTACATGGGGAGCAAATGAAGTGCAAGATTTCTAGACAAGGTGGCAAGAGTTTGAGTTAGATGGACCATGTTTGATCATATAGAAAGTTCAATCAGCATAAAATGCATCATGTTAACTCCTCGGTTTATCCGATCAGTCCCGATTGGGATGAATTTTCTATCCAATCAAGAAGGAAAGCTTACAACTTTCCATGATCTGATCAATAGAAAAAACTAAGCATGTCTCTGATGTTCTTTCTGTTCATGGTGGAGCCTCATTCGGGTTAGATGATATGAAGAGTTTCAGGAAATACTTAACAGAAATACAGAACTTTATAGCTACTGTAGCATACAGGACAGATACCAGCATCGTCTTCTGGAGAGACTAGTTTTTAATTTTAGTTTTTAGTATCACAGCCTGTTTGTTACTTTCCCATCTCACCGGTTTAAGCCGGTTTATAAGATCAACCTCACAGCTGATACTGATCACACACAGGTGTCACAGCAGCTTCAGCCACTGAAATGAAAACTCTTCAAACTGTTTTCATATCTACATTCTTCATAAACTGCTCTCCAGTTTACCAGATCCCGATTGCTAGAAATGAGCAATCTAGAGAAATAAGCTCCATCAAATCTCACCTGAGTGAGTCACATCGGCACGTAATAAATGTAAACTGCTCAAAAAAACAAAGGGAACACTTAACACATCTTAGACCTCTATTATTGAAATCTTCCAGAAAATCTTTATTCATTCCATAGTGGAATGTGTTAAGATCTAAATAACATGAAAATGATAAATGGAAATAAAAATCATGAACCCATGAGTCTGGATTCAGAATCGTAAGATCAGATCACACGCTAACCTGTATGTGGCCTGAATGCACTTCCCCTGACATCTGGCCATGCTGTTGATGGGATGACGGATACTTTCCTGAGGGATCTCCTCCCAGACCTGGATCAGGGCATCAGTCAACCCCGGGATAGTGTGGTAGATGGTGAAGGCAGTGGATGGAACGAGACATGACGTCCCAGAGGATAGCATCAATGCTTTCATCAGGCAGGAACTGCTGACATATTCCAGCCGCATCCGGCTGGAACCCAGGTCCCTCCGCAGCAGCATGTTGTCTGAAAGTGGGTCTGAGGTCCTCATCCTGGTACCAAATGGCAGCAGGGTACCTCTGGCCACCACATGCAGGACTATGCGGCCCTCCAAGGACACTGCCACACCAGTCATATCACGTCTGTCACATGTACTCAGTGTAAACCTGTTCTCATCCATGGAGAGCTGAGGGTAGGGCTGGGTAAAATCGCCTGTACTCGATGCATCCCAACAAGTTTTACACATGATATATAGAATGGATATGTCGCTAACAGAGTATGAATGACCACAGCGGCGCCTGGGATTTTCTCTCTCTGCTGGTCAGAGTGTAACTCGCTGCACTCAGCAGACAGACAGCTCACTCCCCCACCCATCCAGAAAACCCTCCTCCATGCATGCGTGTTGTTGTTGTTTCAGGAGAGACAGGAAAGAAACATGCAGAGTAGCTGCATACACTCCAGCTCGGTGCACCTGTCAGCATAGCTGCCCTGCGTGAACATGGCATGTAGACAAAGCAAGTTCAGAAGTATCAACAGACAGAAGCTGAAGGAGACGTGATTACATGTTGGCATGAGAAATAAGATCAGACTCTTTAGTTTTTATAATATAAAGATGTTCTAGAGGAAAGGGAACCTTAGATTATTGTTGTTCTCATCTGCTGCAAAATCAAAAGATATAAAATAACTGAATGAAAAAATATGTAAAATAAAATTATAGAAAAAAAACAACTTGATCTTCTGCTGGTGGCAGGGGTTGATGTCAGGGGGTTGGGGTGTATACTGGTTTTTATCCAGTTTACAAGCAAGTCTCTGGTTCAAGAAAAAAAGTGAAAAATCTCGGTGAAGTAAATTTCAGAGGAGTTTACAGAAATACTGCATGTGTCTCTTTATACACACTAATGTTTAACTTAGTGCACTTAGTGCACTTTGCTTCAGAGGAGATTTCAAAACATCGCTTTATATATTTTGTATTGAGATAAAGCCCAAGTAATATTGGGATACTAGTTTTATGACATATCGCCCTGCCCGAGCTCAGGGCATCAATCTGCCAATCCTGGTGTTTTCTGGTAAAGGCTGCACAGTTGTTTGTGGACCCGGGGCCCTCATCACATCCTCACTGAGTCTGTTTCCAATAGTTTTAGCAGAAACATGCACATTAGTGCCTGCAAAGTAATTTAATATAAAAAAAAAACTTTTATTGAGTATGCTTTTATAAATGTTTTAAATGTTGTTTCCCTTTTTGTTTTTGTTGATGTTAAGCACTTTGGTCAACATTGGTTGTTCTTAAATGGGCTGTATGAATTTGATTTGATAAAGTTCTAAAAAATGCATTTGCTTTGTTAGAAATTTTATAAATTGGTATTTTATTAATTATATGGTACTTTATATTTCATATTTATAGAATGAAAATATAAAACGATTAGAAATAAAATATTTTAGCAAAAATAAAAGATGAGATTAAACATGTAAATGTGACACTGAGGCAAAGATATTGTTGAAACTTCACCTGTTTTTCTATCGAAATTTGAAGTTGTTCATGTTTTTTAAAAGGACAGTCCATTGTTCATTGTTCTCTTCTTCCTCCTTCCACACGGGAGCAGGTAACGTTCCTGCTGCGGGGTTGTTGTTCTAAAAAAACGAACCTCTCCTTGCAGACCTTTCCACAGCATGCACTGATGTGCCGTCCTGGAAGAGCTGCAATACCTGAGCAACCTCTGTGGGTTGCAGACACCCTTCATGTTGCCTGTAGTGCTCCATCTGTAAAGCCATTCCTGTTTTTGGGGTCATCTCATTGTTTCCCTCTAGTTAATAATGTCATTACCACTGGAGCTGAAACTGCTACTCAACCTACCAAATCAATATCCCAGAAGTTTAACCAGTTTCTGATTTAAAAAGTGTTCCTTGAATTTTTTTCAGTGTATTAAACTGGCGCCGTCTGTCGGTTTCAGCAGACATTCTGTTCACTACGCATTTAATTTAATTTGGGGGAGTGAATGAAACTGGAGGTTTTTCCTGGCACTACCTGAAGATATTGGATTCTCTCCGTCTTCCCCTCTTGCTCTTTTTCCATCCATTTACCCGTCTGTCCCCCATGCATCGGCCTTCTGTACGCCATCAATTATTCACCAGGAGCAGATGAATATTTCAAAGGGTGCCGGACTCTCTTCCTCCATACCTCACGCTCTCATCCCTGTCTCTGCTTTATCTCCCAGCTCAGTCTGCGCCCCCCACCCCACCGTGTGTCTTCCTCCACCTCCATCATCCTCTCATAGAGCTGTCCTCACCTATCACCAGACTGGGATTTTTGGACTTAAATCATGGATAGTTTGCTGTTTCTGGTCACCATGTATCACCTCAGCTGACCACATCTGTGTGTGTGTGTGTGTTTGTGTGATAGAGTCCTGCTCACATGTGTGTCTTCCTCTCCGCCAGGCTTTTCTGGGAGCATTAAAGGGAGGCGTCTGGAGTAACGTTTTGTTGGGGCTGTAGGAGGCTTCAGGCAGCTGCACATTAAGTATGAATGGGATCTACCTCCCGCGTGTTTCCATAGACGGGCCGAGTCTCGTCCCTCGGTTGTCATAGTTTCTCACTTAAGCAGGTAATTCAGGCGGAGAGCAGCATATTTCTACCGCCTTGTTTCCAAGGACGTCTGCACGCTGTGTGTAAAATGTGAATAAAACCACAATAAATCATTTAAACTTGTAAGATATCTGTTATACAAACTAATTTTGGCTTTGTTGTGTTTCTCTCTGCAGAACAATTATGGCTAGATATTTTTCCAGATCTTCTTCTTTTGTCTTCATTCTCACTCCACATACTCAGACTGCAGCATCTGCAGATTTCGGTGGAGTTAAGGGAATGATATAAAGCACTAATCTTGTGTTTTATTTTAATTCTGCATCATTTTTACTTCAACTTTTCAAGAGATGGGGTGTAAAATTGTGAAATGTCATCGATTGTGTGTGGGGGAAAAAAAGACAAAACATCTCACAAATGTGATTTTCTTCATATTTCATCAGCAGCTTCTGTGTTTACATCACCGATATATCCTCACTGCAGCATAACATGACGATTTGTCCCCTAATCTAATGTGGGATTATAGCCAGAGGATCTGTCTCTTATCGGCAGGGTCTGATGGAACGATAGAGAGGGAGAGATAGATCAGAAGTTCTGGCTTAATGCATTTCTCTTTCGTCACCTGATTTAAATCTAATGCTTGTATGTGTTCAGCGTGTTTGTGTTTTATTGGCAGGATTCAAGCCTTTTCTTCAGCCCGAGTCCCGCTGCGTTGCAGTCTGTTTGCTCTCGACGTTCTGAAACAGCACAGTTTGGCTGAAATACTCTTAATCTCATGTACTGATCGTGATTATTGTGCGTGTGTTCCAACAATTCACAGGAAAGTTTCCTCCCTTCTAAAGTGGTTTTGTAACTAGTAAAAAGCTGTCTTGTTGTTTCACTTGTTGAGCCAGAGTCCAGCAGGAAGGCCAGATATTGATAACTCAGTCTCTATTTTTTATTTCTGGACACCAGAGCTGGTATCAAATGCCAAGGTCCTTTTTTTCTTTAACAGAAAGAATGTTTGATGTCCTAACCCGAACCAGGTCTTTTAGTTTCAAATTTTTCATAAACTTATTGTACACTCACCGGCCACCTTATCAGCTCCACCTGTTCAAATGCTGAGTCACACAAATATCTAATCACCCAATCACACGGCAGCAGCATTTAGTCATGCAGACATGGCGATTTCAACCTGAGCATCAGAATGAGGAAGAAATGAGATTTAACCCTCGAATGCCCCCTGGACATTTTTTTTCACTTCCAACATTCAAAACTCCCCACAGACAATAACCCCCCGCTCACCAGAGCTGGCTTTTGGTGAAGAAGTGTCATCCTGTATGAAATGTCAAAAGCCCAACCTTTTAGAAAGTGGACAAAAAAGTCTACATGAAGGATCATACATGTAAGGTTTCTGTGGGGTAACTCAAGGGTTAAGTAACTTTGAAGGTGGCATGGTTGTTGGTCTTAGTGATTTCTGGGATTTTCACACACAACCATCACTAAGGTTTCCAGAGAGCGGTCTGAGGAAGAGAAAATATCTAGAGAGCAGCTGTTGTCTGGACCAGAATGTGTGGTTGATGTCAGAGGAGACTGGACACGACTGGTTGGAGATGATAGAAACAGGAAGTCACTGGTTCCATGGGCCAGAATTAAATGGAAACATGGTGGATCCATCCTGTCTCCTATCAACGATTCAGGCTGCTGGTGTCATGGTGTGAGGGAGATTTTCCTGTCCCACTGTGGGCCTTTTTGTACCAAGATTATTTTAATAGATAAAGATTTTCACAGCCTAGCTGAGTATTATTTCAGACCATGTCCATCCCTTTCTGAGCCCAGCGGAGCATCTACTGATGCTACTTTCAGCAGGATGATGCTCCATGTCACACAGCTCAGATCAGTGAGTTCACTGGACTCCACAGCAGCCACATCTGGATCCAATGTTTCACCTTTGGGATAGGGCTGTCCCGATCCGATACCAGTATCGGGTATCGGTGCCGATACCAACAAAAAAACACGTATCGGAAAGTATCG
>JBBBVT010000017.1:25469511-25480315 GCA_037177035.1 Craterocephalus eyresii | reverse complement strand
TATTCTTGTTTTTTCCTAACTGAAATTAAGAAAAACGTTTGTTTTTTTTTGGAAAAAAAAAAAAAAATTCGAGAAACATAATTTAAATTGAAACACACCCATACAATCAGGAAGGAATGTAATCTGGAGGAAAGCGTATCGTCCCAGCCCTAGTTGATATAAAAGTGACATGAGTTGTGTTGTAGTAATGCTTGTCCATGCTTTCCTCTCTCCCAGTCCTAATGCAGCGCTCCGGCTGCGCTTCAATCACTTTGCCACAGAGTGCAGCTGGGATCACATGTACGTCTACGATGGAGATTCCATCTACGCTCCCCTGATTGCCGTCTTCAGGTGAGTGCATGCTGCTATGAATAGAGGAGGTATGTGGGGGAACAAGTATGGAAATGACTTTGGTGGCCTTTGCCTCCTCTTCAAAAGCGCCAATAAATGTGCAGTAAATGGCTGAAAATAGCCAAACAATAGGCCTCATAATTACAGCCGTTCCACTATGCAGCGATAATAGAGAGAAAATATTGCAATTACTCGCATTATTCCTGAATAACACTTCTTTTTCTAGTGCTTCATTGCTTATTTTGCTTCTTTTTTTTCTTCCCTCTGTCTGCAAGAATGTGGGCTGCACTCCTTTATTTCACACATTTATTAATAACTCTCACACCACAGTAGTTTCTGCTCCGACTTGTCGGGCACTATCTCTTGTTAAAAGTTCTTTGCATCCGTGAAGGAGGCAATTTGAACTATTACAAGGAAAAGAGAAAATCTGCTGCTCGATTATACAAAGCTCTGCAGCATTATTACCTCGGTTAAGGAAGCCCAGATTCACTTTGCATAGGAGGGAAAACAAAGTGGCTGCAGCAGGGAGGCTGCTCACTCTCTGAGCAGAAAGAGGAACATTTGCAGAGTGTTGCATATGTTAAATGTGACGGGCCGAGAAAATAAGAAGCCACCAGTCGCGTTGAAAAACATCATTACGCAAAATGAAAATGCAATGTGCCCCTGTGGTGTAGTACAATCCTACTTTAAAGCTTATCACAGCCATATTTTCAGCGAGAGATTGTATTCCTTGCATCCAAAACTCTCGAGGGGGTACTTTAAGGAGGAAGAACAGCGTTAATAATGAAAAATAAAGATTTTTATTGTTTGTTTTCATTGTGTGGTGCAGTGGTCTGGTGGTGCCTGAGACCAGGAGGAGCGAAACGGTGCCGGAGGTGGTGACGACGTCAGGCTATGCTCTGCTCCACTTCTTCAGCGATGCGGCCTACAACCTGACTGGGTTCAACATGGCTTACTCGTACGTCCTGCTTCACTTTTTTCTCATCTGCTGCCTTCCTGTGTCAGAGTTAGTCAGTCTACAGTAGATAGATCCGACTTCTTTATTTTTCTTTGGCCAAACATTTTTTTACTGTCTTCACAACAAGGAAAAAAACATTTTATTTTATGCATGATCAAATTAATGTTTAGTGGTAAATGTTTTTATAATAATGAATCAGTTAAAGAGCCCTTTTTGTCACAGTCAATGTAAGTAATAATATAACCTGCAGTATTCTCCTGTTGGTATTTTCCATTAATTAGAGTTTCATGGTGGAGTGGATCATTAAACCCTCCTGCAGTAACAAGGAAGAAACATAACATACTGTTCACTGAAAACTAAACGATGTCCATAGATTGGAGGAGCTAAAAACATGTTTTTTAAGCCGCAGAAGCAAATTTGACTCCAACTTTATTTAGTTTTTAGGATTTAGTCCCTTAAGTTAGTTCTTTCTCCACTTTAAAGTTAATTCAGTTAAGGTTAGCTCCTGAAAACTTTACAAAAAACTTTACAGCTTTTGTTAAAACAGACATGTAAATAATATATTTTCCTTGATTACTCATAAAACATGGAACAACAGTGAGACGTGCTGCTGAGATACATTCCTTTGAAAGCTGTGCAGTATCGCAAAAAAGGGGAAGTTTTCTGCTTTGTGACACGGACATAAAACAGCTATGAAAGCAGATTTCTGCTCATCTTCCATGAATCACTTGGATGAAAGACGTTTCTGTAAGATTCTCATGTTTTCTTACTTTCAGCTTCCCTAAATGCCTCCTCTCTCATCGATCCTGATCGCTTTGACGTTAGTTTGAAGTCCCATCTGAGCAGTTATTAATCCTCTAAAGTTCATCTTTCTCTCAGAATTTTAAGTTCACGATGAACCTCATAGTGGCTTGTAAATAACCCCAGTAAGACTCCACAGGAGGGTCGACAGAACTGTGCAAAAGTCTCTTTGCGTTATGCTGTTTATGCCTCCAGTGATTTACTGAACAACATATGAATATATCACACAAAATTCAGTTATCAGGTTAGAGTAAACATTTGGTTTTGAGCATCAGGGTCTTGGACAAGTTGAAGTATTCTCCAGACACAGTTCTCCAGACTTTCCAAAACCCTTACTTAGATGCTTCTGACTTTTGTGTCATTGTCTGAGATGATCTCACAATGACTTTAACCTGTTGCCACTGGTTACCAGTCCAGTTCAGCCCAATTCTGATGAGGCTTCGGTCAACATGGATCAGCTGAACGTTCAGATGCATTTATCAGGTCTCCTGTCAGGTCCTCATAATTCTTAAGGACATCTCTTTTTGTTCCTTTTCACCGACTGTAGGTAGTTCTTAGTCCTCATGCCATGGTGAGATATGCCAAGTTTTCAGCCAATTAGGAGCAAAGACTGGAATGAAAAAGGCAGAAAATGTCCAGATAAATACTTTGTAATATCTTCCGTAAGCTGGAGAAGTATTGATGAGGAAGACTTCAGAAGATTAGAAGAAGGAAAAGAGATTTTATTGTAATTATACTGGAAACATGATTCAAGTGAGCTATGTTTGCATGTTTGCAAAGAAACAATCGGAAGACTGAGGCTTCAATGTGAATATGGTAACCTTACAAGGAATCTAGACTAGTTTATTTAATCTTTTATGTTGGCGTAATTTAATTCCTATCTACATCCGGACTGACCGGGAATCAGCTTTAAGGCTGTAAATGGCTTCATATTGTGCGTGATGGGATCTTGAAACTGCGTGAAACTGAGGTGTGTGCAGCATAAAACGGCTTCTCAAAGTTTGCCTGCGAACTTTAAAAAAGAAAAATCCCTGTCTGTTCGCCTCGCCGTCTGCGCCGCGTCGCCTCGTTCTACCTGCAGACACAAAGCAGGTGTGGTAACGAGCCCCTTGATGGAAAATTCAATGACATGTGGAGCACGCCGGAGAGGCGAGAACAGTAAATGTACAGTCACACACACAGAGAGAAGATAAAGGTTGTCATGGGGACCTTGTTTGAATAGTGAGCCAGCTTTTTGTATTAGTGAAAAAGCTTCTTTATTGGTTCTCTGCTCCTTTTTTTCCTGACGACTTCCAATTTCAGCATCTTGACGATAAACAGATAATAATGTTTGTCTCTGATTTTATCCATGCCACCTACAACAAGGATGCAGAAACCCACCCCTTGGAGAAGAAAATACTGAATTCTGCCTTGAATGCTGTGTTTTTATTTCATCTCTCATTTGTACTCATCAGAGTACTGATGCCAGTCAGACGGTGTGGAATGTGTTTTATAACGATTAAAAACAAGTGCATGAGAACGACCGATACTGTCTGCAGTGCTGGGTAACCTTGAAGATCTTGCATGCCTTTCTGTCTCCCCCAGGATAAACTCTTGTCCCAACAACTGTTCAGGCCACGGCAGATGCAGCGCCGCAAACTCGGTCACAGGTCGCGTGTACTGCGAGTGTGACAAGTACTGGAAAGGGGAGGCCTGCGACATTCCTTACTGCAGGGACAACTGTGGCAGCCCGGATCACGGCTACTGTGACCTGACCGGAGAAAAGCTGTGCGTCTGCAACGACAGCTGGCAAGGTAAGCGGCTGATTGGGTCATAACAGTTCTGCTTATACTCAGAACAAAGACCCCATAGGCATTTCCCATGATGCATCATATGATGCATGGAGATTATCTTTACGTTTCATTTACTATTTAATAAAAGAAAAACAAAGTGATGAGATAAAAAAATACAACATCACCCACTTCCTGTTTATTTCCAACATACTTAATATTAATTTTATTTTAAATTATTATCATTAATATTATACATTATCATTACTTTATATTAAAATGTAATATTTCTATGACAACATTGACTTAAAATAAGTTTGCATGAAAAAAAGCTGTTCTGTAAAATATCCTTATTAATTTAATCTTGAAGCAAGGTTATTATTACAAATGACTGATGATAATAATAATAATAATAAAATAAAAAATAAATAAACAATAAATAATAATAATAATAATAAATTATTATTGTTATTATTATTATTTTATTATTATTATTTTTTATCTTGCTGTAACTACTTATTATTATTATTATTATTTCTATTACCATCATGAAAAAAGAAGTACTAAAAAAAATGTGTATTTTAACTCAACTGAAGTGTTGAGGTGTTGGAATAGATTGTGAACTGCTGCCCTCTACTGGATGGATGTTGTAAGCACCAGTAAAAAATGTGACCAAAGAGAATCTTTGTTGCCTCATTAAAACATTTATTTAAGGAAATATCAAAACGTTTTGATGCAGTAATAAATACATTTGTTGACATATACTTGTTGATATACCTATTTATTTTTTTATATAAGATTCCTGAAGTTTTAAGCCTGGCCTGAAGTTGTCAGTTTTCTGTGTTTTTTCATTTATTTTAATTAAATCTACCCATCATATATATTTAAAAAAATATTTTAGACTGTTTTTCAGTGTTTCCATCTATACCCATTCATGCATGGTGGGAACTGCTCAGTGGTTATTGCATTTACGTCCCAGACCAGTGTGGCCACTACTATCTTAGAGTAAATGCAAATAATCTGGACCAACATGAGTTCCTTATCAGCAGTGGTGTGGTTTATGATTTGTTTCTGAACTAAGATGCAGGTTATCCGTTGTGATTCAGTGTCATCGACTCACTGCAGGAACAGTTGTTTCAGCACTGTGCCACACCATTTCATGGTTTTTTTTTTACTTTCTGACTCTTTCTGTTCTGCATGCTGCTATGCTGTTATCATAAATGTAAGAGATGTTTCTGATTAGCCTAGCAGTATACAGTTCTTTGATTGGGCTGCCGTGCACTGTTATACTCATTAAACTGTATAAATGCATGCATATAACTAGGGAAGTAAGATTGCATGCCCAAAATAAGGCTTCCCAATAGCCACAATGTAATTAGAGCCTTGTGTATATTTGTCTGGTGAAGAGTAACAACTTCAAAGAAGCCACCTGATACGCCAGCAGCAGCTATCAGTTGCCAAAGCAACCAGGGTTTGATAGCAAAAAAAAAGGCTTTTATGTTTTCCCCTATGTCCTCCCATCTTTCCCTCCTACATCCTCCCTCACCTTACTGCCTTTTTTTCATTGCAATCTCAACCAGTGGTGCTGGTTTTGTGTCTCTCTGTGCTCATCACTGAATCATTTATCAGAGCCACCCGTGCCTTATAAAACCCAGGATGAGGTTTCAAATGTTAATTCTTCCCTTTGTGCTTTCATTCCATTAAGATGAAACATATTAGAGTATTCCCAGAGTGGGAAGGCCGACTCCATCTATGAGCCTATCTGTCTATCAGCAGCAGCCCATGAAGAAATCTGCTCATCAGACAGCTCATGGGCCGCATCCCTGAAAGTCCTTCCAAAAAATAACCATCCTCTTTTTCTTCTTCTTTTCCTCGCCTGTCTCATTTCATATCCAGATGTATTTAATATATCTGTTGAGCAGTTTGAGAATCATGTTATTCTTGTTCTCTGTGCCTCAGGTCCAGACTGCACCCTCCCCGTTCCCTCCACTGAGGCGTTCTGGGTGCTGCCCGGCGTCAAACCGTCCGCTCAGTCTCTGGGTCGAGCATCCCATCGGGCTCTGGTGCATTCCCGGTTGATGTGGGTAGTTGGAGGCTACTCCTTCAACTACTCCAACTACCACATGGTCCTCAAGTAAGCTGCACCTGTGTGATTCAGCAGTATGAAGCTGACTGTGTAGCTTTTATGGACACCAGTAGTGAAGCTTTTTCCTTCTGTACAGCTACAACCTGGACACCAGCACATGGGAGGTGGTTCCCGCCAGCAGCGGCCCTCTTTATAGATATGGACACTCACTGGCTCTCCACCAGGTAAGAAAAGACATACCTTGTTATTCAACCCAAATTTTCCACAATATGTTAAATCATTTTCTCAAAAAACACACCAATGTTCAAGGTTTTGCACCAGGACATGATCATTGGTCAAGTTCTTAAATTTAACATAAAAGACTTTTTCATTCTTTATTTAAAGGGACTTTATGTAATCTTAAGTTTTTTGAACTAGCGACTGCCATCTATGGCTCTTAGCGGCACTGAACAGTATGCTCCTGCATGACAACCTGGATCTGTTTTTCAGCATGAAATACAATCATTTACTCACCCAGATAGTTTTGGTGTAACTTGAACTTGTTTAGTAGATATTTAGATCCAAACGCGATCAGTGTACATCAAATATAATGGGAGTGAAAGGGACCAGCTCGCGCTGCCTCTAAATATGACATTTCTTTGCCACAAAACTCTTTCATTTCGCCAATAAGTTTTTATGAATCGCTGGTCCATCCCTCTGTGAACTCCATGCGGCTCGGAGTTGCATTTTGTGGCGATCCGTCGTTATTTACAGCCATTACAGGTTCTGTGATGCGACCACTGAAAGTTAAAGGCTGTAAATAACAACGGATCGCCACAAAAAGCAACTCCGAGCCCCATGGAGCTCACAGATGGATCGGACCAGCGATTCAGAACAAAACATTGGTGAAATGAAGGAGTTTTTTGGCAGAAATTGCCGTATTTAGTGGCAGCGCGAGCTGGCCCGTAACCATTTCACATGAATGCACTAGATATCACATCCACAGAAACAGCACGGGAACTTCCGACCCGAGGTAGGGTCATGACAATAAGATACAGGCTTATAGATGCACCGGCGCTGAACTACTGAGTTGTCAGTCGGCTCATCAAACGATGCTTTAATGATAAAGGGTCAAATAAAAAAGCTATTGTAAAGACATTTTTCAGCAGAATCTTACAAATAATCCGTTTAACAAAACAAAGATAAAATATGGAAGCTGTGTGTGGAAAAACTGCATCTATCCCTCCTGCCTCCACAGGAATTAAGAAGGTTGGTAGTGATGCACAAAATCCATTTGAGCAGCTTTTTATAAAAGCAGAAGTTTTGCTGCTCAGCTTCATTCAGGTTTGAACACAATAGCAGTGATCTTACAGATGCAGGTGTGGCTGTATATCAGTCTGGGAACGGCTGTAAGGTTTTCCAAACTGTTTGGAGAGCATCATTAGATTATTCTGAAATGGAAAACATCGAAGATGGATGCTAATCTTCCCAGGAGTGGACATCCCAGCAACTTCAGCTAATTTCGGACTGTGTAATGTTAAAAAAAAAAACAAGGAAAAAAACACGCCGAGAGCCACCTGTCAGACACTCCTACCTTAGTTTGATTTGTCAATGTCAAACTACAATAAAAAAAGAGTGAAAATGTATGGATGGCTTGGCAGGGTTGCAGGAGAAAAGAACACAGCAGCATGGCTTAGGTTTGCATCTGAACAAACCACAAGACATCTGAGACCATGTCTATTTGGCAGACCAGTAAAGGGTGGAGATCTTTGGTCAGAATGCAGTCAAGCACGGTGGTGGAGGGCTGATGATTTGGGCTTTTTTTCCAGCCACGTGGCCTGGACGATTGGGAGGACTCTGTATACCAATTGTAAAGCAGCTAAAGCTACTGAACGATAAGTTGGATTTAGTTTTTTATCCATGCTTTTGCCTTTAGTTGATTTACAAATTAATCACTGCACAGTTTAAAATGTCATGTTGGTCATCACAGGTTGCATTAATCTAATCCTAAGACCTGGTTGGACCAGATTACTTTGCATTTTGTCCTGATACATAAAACCTTAGAACTGAGAAGCACACCAATGTAGAAACATAATTCTCAGCTAAAGATAAAACTGTATTCTTCCTTTTATTACAGATCAAAAATAGATGTTCATGATTCTCATGGTGAGAACATCTTTGTGAAGGTTGTGTAAATGTCCAGGCTCTGTTTCATAACCAAGCTTAAATCTGTTTTTTTTTTAAAATCAGGATTTCGAGCTTAAATGATTTAGTTAAATACGCTGGTTATACTATTATACTAAATATGACCACGCTAAAGCTCTAGAACAAAAGGAAAATTGACCGATCGCCTCAATAATAATCATATTAATCAAATTGCATTTCTTTCTTAGTTTTGACTTTAGATGCTCTTGGCATTACTTCTGATGCTGAATACACCGTCGGTGAGAGGAATCCCCCACAGATGATTTGATCACGACAGGAAAAGTGCATCAAAGCTAATTTCTACAAACTTGATTCTCTCTGTGAAGTGTTTACTGTGATGGGGACTCATTAAATGACCCATGACCACGACTTAGCTTCCCATCAGTGTGTGTAGATGGAGTCATTTAACAGTGAAGGACAGGAAGAAGGATGAGGAGGAATATCTGTTCTGCTGTGATGAAGGTGAGCGTTGATACAGAACAGGTCAGAGTGTCTGAATGACACTGAAATAGGATTTCTGCAAGCAGTTGATTCCTGTAAACTTTAAACTAAACGCTTTCTGATGCACCAAAGAGCTAATTTAATTCAATTCGATTCAGTTCGGAGAGCACCGATTCACAACATTCATCTCAATGTACTTAAAAGATGCCATCCAAATTGATCCATTTCATTGTACTCCAGTTAAAATACAATTAAATCAAACGCTTTATATAATCCATCTTTGTCCATTTTTTAAGAAAGTAAATAAATAAAATTGCCTAGCTAAGGTAGAGAATATTACTGTTTTTTGTATTACTGTTTGCTGTTATTGTGCCTCATTCCTGGGCGAGCACAGGGACTTTCTGAGCACAGACATCAGTTGCATTTTTAGCAGAAAATATTTTTGCTTGCATAAAAACTTAATCTGAGCAAAGGAAAATGAATTCAGTGCACAGAAAATGAATTTCTGTGTTTGCTTCTGACTCTGTAGGCGTACGACGGTGAAACTTTCTCGGTTTTATTCATCTTTCTCCCTTACTGTTTACCTTCTGTACTCAGTTCTGTCCGTTCGCTCGCTCAACTCCATAAATATGCCACATTTCCAACCAGTCACAGGTTCGGACAAAGCCATCCTGATTGGCTGCTTCTCTGCACCATAACACTGTGAAGGATGGTTTGTAAATCAAGAAGAGTTCACTGCGTTTTCAGTTAAAATTGTAATTTCATACATTCAAAGTAAATGCTTCTTCTGAATATTCATTGTTCTGAAATTACTTTCAGCATGTTAACTGATATGTAGGGACATTTGTCTTTGACAGAAAATGTATGGTCGGTTCGGTTCAATACTTCAGTGTCACGGTTTGATATTTTTTCGGTACAAAAAATAAATTTTAACTTTTAAAAAAAATTAAATATAAATATTTGTATAAATACTTAAGTACAGTTTCTTAATCCAATGTTGTAACCTCTCAAAAGGACGGATGGTCTTCAGATTTTTCCATTATCAATGTAACAGAAACAATAAATGGCAGAAAATATTCTGTTAACATATTCCCTGCCTTAGTGATGCATGTTGGAGGCGCTCCTTGGAGCAGCTGAGCAAAGATCCACTGAATTTTCAACCCTGAATGCATCATCATAGGATAAGTTAATAAAAATGTTGTATTGTTCGATACAGACAATACCATGCTCATGGTTCGGTACACAAATATATTGAACTATTTAATATAATATAATGTATTGTTGCTCCCCTAACATGTATAATAGCTTGCAATAGCAGGACATACAATGAGCTACGGACATGCACAACATCTGCAATAACATTTATTCATGTAATGAATAAATGCATGGTTTATGTAATGATATAGAAATTAAATATAACGCTCACCAAAAATATAATGTAATGAAGAAACAACCATGTCATCTTAACCTGGAACCAATGTCTTCCAGTGTCATGATCAGTCTTTTTATTGTAATTGAACTCATAGTTGGTCTGCCTGTATTCAGAGCCAGCTAGCAATACATAAAAAACAAACAAACAAACAAACAACTGCATTAATGGGTGATAAAATAATTATTAAAGTTAATTTAGTAATGTGTTTAAGCACATTAATCTCTATACTGCTAACTGGCTTGTATGGATCAGATTTACTGGGTTTAATGGTTCTTCTCTCAGGGCAGACCCACAGTGATGTGAAAGCAGTGCAGCTTCTACTATCATCATCACCATCAGTTGCCAGCTGATGATGGTCCTCCTGTGGCAAAAATGTCAATCATCTTTGGCTTTATATTGAGTGAAATACTCAGGCACAAAGGGACAACAGCGAAAAGGGATTTTAACATTTTAGCTGGTCGGCCCAGTATTAGTAGGGTTGATGATACTGAGTTTTATGGACCAGTCCGGCCACTAAATAAACTATATAAACCCAGTTTCTCTGCCTGCATGGCTTTAATGTATAGAATGATGATAGATGTGATAGATTAGGACTTTTAATTCAATTTTCATTGTAGAATGATTTATAATATGATGCAGTCAGTCAGTTAATCCCTGAGCTGTAATTAATGAGAGCCATTTAATTGGCTGCCTAGAATGCAAAGTTTTAAACATGAATATCGGTTGACTCTATCTATCTATCTATCTATCTATCTATCTATCTATCTATCTATCTATCTATCTATCTATCTATCTATCTATCT
>JBBBVT010000017.1:25421127-25435157 GCA_037177035.1 Craterocephalus eyresii | reverse complement strand
CGGATCCCCACCCACCCGCCCCGGGACCGCCCCAACCCGCGGGCAGCAAACCCCCCAAACACACAGGGCAAAGGCACCGCCGCCCCCCAGCACAGAGCCAACAGCCCCCGCCCAACACCCAACGGCCTCACACGCACACAAATTATCCATCTTCACACACACACACCAGCGAGGAGGCATGAGCCAGCCTCCATTTGTAAAGTGAATAATTTACAAATGTAGCATCCTCAACCATGTAGGCCTATGTACTATAAATCCATTATCCAGTGTAGTGACCACTATGCTTTGAATGTTTAATATTATGCTTGTGATTGTGGTTTCTAACTATTGTCTATCTAATGTATTCTAATCAATGAGTTGAAAGGAAAAAAAACAAAACGAAAATAAAACCAAAGAGAAATTGTGTTTTAGTTTTTATAAATGAAGAGGTTATTAAAAGTCACATCCTGCAATAAAAGAGCATGAGAGCAAAGAAGGACCACAGGTCCACTGTTGCATCAAGCTTAAGAAATGTGGACAAGTTTATCTGTTTTAAACCTCAGAAACCTGCATGTTTGAAGTTGTCACTTACCTCCACTCGAGACACATCAGCCTTTTTTCCCCATGATGATACGACTCACTGAAGCCTTATTGAAATGTCTCTAAAATCCATCATAGATAAAGTAAAGCAGCTTTCCTCTCGGCTCCCTCACCCTAACCGTGCCCCCGCTTCAGATTGCACGGTGGTTCTCAAAGATCATTTCTAATGTCTTTCCACCTTGGCATTGTGTTAACACACAGCTGTATGCTCCAAACCAGCAAACTGACTTTTCAACTCATGCTCATACAGATGAGAGAGCAACAGTACTTACCCTGAAAGTTCTCAGCAAACGGACTTTACTTAAATGCCTTCACCTCCGTCAGCAGTCTGGTGTTGCTCCTTCTTTCAGTCTCGTACATCATGTCCCTCCATTTCTCCGTTGTTCAAGTCTTTAAAGCTGTTTTTAGAATTGCTGCTTGTAGTGGTGATGTTTCATCAAGCTTGTTTCAGTAATGATGAATACATTGTTGTGCTATTGATGCTGTATTCATTGATAAATGGAAATGGTCTAGAAAAGAAATGAAAGTGAAAGCCAACAAAGAGTCTGATTTCTTAATCAGAACATTTATAAAGTACTGGTAGATGATAATTTTTAAGTTTAAGACTGGCGTTACTTGCAGTGTTTAGAAACTGGTTATGATGTTTGCTGTCTTATAATGAGACATGAAGGATTACTTTTTCTTGTAGTTTAAGGATATGTGGTAAAAGTTCCTGAGCTATTTTACTCAGTTAGAAACCTTTAAGTGTAAATGGATTTCTAAGTGGACATCCTCACACAGAAATGCATGATTTGATCACTTTACATGGGCTTTGGATGTATTTGATGTAACAGCTAAACTAACGCAGAGCAGTGTTGACACGTGATCAAATCAGCTCAAAGGCAACTTTCTAATAAAGCTGCATACACATCCCTTTCTCCTGCCGCTTAAAGTTTAAGACACAGTTTTTAGATTAAAAACACTTTAATAAAGACTCCATCTCAGAATAAACTATCCCTCACATTGATTTCTCTTTTCACTCTGCATGCAGTGTTTGGCTTTTTCATTTACCACACCCATCACACTTAATTTATTTTTGGCCTTTCCTACTCTTGCTATTGATTCCTGCAGGTTTATTATATTTACTAGATGAAAAACTTCAACTGAATTGAAATTGTTTCCTATTTTGTGTGTTTGTGTGTGTGTGTGAAGTCGGTGAGAGACCCGTCCAGGTGCAAGCGCAGGGAGGAGCAGGAGTGTTTCAGGCTGGCCAACTGCAGGAGCTGCTCTCTGAACGTCAACTGTCAGTGGGAGACGCAGCAGCAGGAGTGTCAAGCACTGCCCGGTGAGTGTGTGTGTGAGTGTGAGACACGCATGAAAACACAAAACATGCAGACAACTGATTCTACAAAGCTTCACATATGCATTCAGATGTTTTAGAGTGGATCTCTCTGATTATAAGCATCACATCGGAGGGAATGGAGTAAATTGATGTTTTATTAACAACCAGTTTGAAGTAGAAAAAGTTTTTTTTTCAAGCTACCGAAGGAGAGTTGGACAACACACCCTGACACACTTTACTTTCAGAACATTTGCATGTTCTCACTCTACCCAGCTGCTTATTTGTTGTTCCTTTTCACAAACCCACACCCTCCTGCACGCATGCTGGCATGTTCAGAGAGTCTTAGCATGGATTCATGGATGCACGCCTGAGAAATGCGCTCAGCTGCAGGAAGAAGTAGGCCAATTAGAAGTGTTTACTGGATGTTCTGAGCATGAATCCCTGGCTGTATAATGAAATTGAGTCCACAAAGTTTTCTCTGTATAGCCTTTAGCTGCAACTGCTCTCAGTTTGACTTTAGTGCTATGAAGGCTAAGGGCAGAAGAAATGACCTCGCTCCAACAACACAGCACAGTGCTACTGCTTTAGATGATGCTAAAGCTCCGTAGGCCACCACTGTCATCGCGCTGCAGTAAAACAGTGGGAAACACTGAAGATTGATTTAGAAAAACATGGTTTAGTATATTGGCAATTCACAGCTAATACTGTCCACATATATGTCAAAGATTGATTTTCTCAACCTGATCTGATATGTGAAATACAGTAGGCTTTGCTGCTCCATTTCATGGCTTCATCATTTAATGCTAATAAGAGCTCACAGACTTTCTTTACTTTAGTAGTGTATAAATGCAGGTTTTTCTGCTTTTCATCCACATGTAAATGCAGTTTATGGCCCTGAAAATTTCTTCCAGGCTGATAATAAGATAATTGTTTTGCAGTATTGTGCTGCCATCTGTGTGGCTTCTGTCACAATATACATTGTTAACATGTTTTTTACATGATAACAGGTGATGTGGCTAAGATTGTGCTGGAGTTAATCTTATTAACAGGATTGTTTACATGTAAATACAGTGAAGAATAAAGATGTCACAGTTCATTATTGGATGTACTGCTAGAACAAACACATTTACTGGAAGTGGTAATTATTTTACCCTTGGCTGACATGACCTCAGAGGCAGGACTGGATCAGTTCAATACAGCATTAATTCACAACAAAGTCCTATTCACTGTAGTCCAGTTAAAAAAATCAATTATTTGAGCCACATTAGTTCAGTTTATAAAAACGCTGTTAATATAAACCAGTCCATAAAAAATTTCCCTGGCTATAGAAACTATTGGGTTGCATTAAATCTTCTCTTTGATTCAAATCATAGGATCAGAGGCACTTCATTGATCCCAGACTGGGAAATTACAGCATTTCAGCAGCATTACAGGGTTAGAAAAAGATAATTATGATAGAATTAAACTTCAGTCTTCCATCCTGCGGTGCATGAGGCGATAGTGGAGAGAAAACAGGAACGATAAACCTCCACCAGAACCAGAAGGGGCGGCCACCTGGAGTTATATTTTCCTCCAATATGTTTGTTGTTTTTTGGTTATTTTGTCACAGAAATAAATGTCACATCAGCTGATGTTAATTCCTAAATTTTTTACTTAAGATTTGATGGTTTCCTGAAAATTTTAGCCCGATATTTTAATAAACGATGTTCAAATGAGCAGAAAAGAGAGTATGAAAAAACATACCAAACATTTTTATGTGATTATATTATGGCAAAATCAAAAGTAAAAATAACAAAATAGAAAAAATAGAAACAGTGACCAATAATAATCTAAAGAATATATTTAAAAGGGCTAAGTAAAGTTTTAAATGACTTGCTCTGCTTTGGCTGCCAGATTTGCATGCAGCACCGTCACTTTCCCAAACTGTTTATTGTGGCCGTAAGATTAAAGCCCAGTAATCATTTCTGACTCATAGTTTGATTTCTCCCTCTGCTGAGGCTGCCATGAGCCCTGCATATTGTATTATCTTTACATATTTATCATCCAAACACCCAGGTTTTCTAAACGTGCCAGAACAAATAATAAAACAGGTCAGAGTTTTGCATCTATAGAAACCTGCTTAGTGTTTTGGTAATGACACAACCGGCTGTGTTGGGTAAATATTTTCTGACTTTCCCTTCATGTTGGTGCTGGTTGTGCTGATAGAATAGTCTGATCAGTTTTTCCAACACCTTGCTCCTGTTTAATGCGAGTTGTTGGCTTCAGTGTCTGTGCACAAGCGTGTATTTGCATAAACTCTCTCAACCCTCTCACATCGCACCATTGAGTCGCTGGCATTCTCTCTCCGATGGTGACAAAGGTCCTGTTACTTCTTCAACACTTGATTATATAAACAGGAATTATTGTGCCATTCAAAAAAGATTTTTGGTGGGTCACTGGCTACAAAAATTCAATTAATATGTCTTTTGTGTGAGAGTCCATTAATGTGACAAGGCTGGAAACAAAACTGCTATGGAGAAACATTTGCCGCACCAGTTTGGTAAAGACGAGTCTGCTTGTTGGAGGTATCTCCAGCATCATGGCAGCTGTGGCCTTTTCTTCAGACACCATGTTATGACTAATTATTCTGAACGGCCTGATATGTTTATCTTTGCTCTTTCAGTAATCCGCTCTGTTTATTTTTAAACTCTCAGCGTTTTTCCTGCCGTTTCACTGAATTGTTGCTCATTTTTCTTTTAGCTTTGCTGAGGAAAAACATATTAATAAAGCGGGTATTTTCTTTTCTGTTGCATGAGAGGTCGGTGATGGAAGCCATTACGGGCCTGTGAATGTAATCAGTCCCGGAGACCAAAATAAACAGGCGTGCTCGGCGGAGGCAGAGCGACTCTTTCTTTCCTTTCATCCTGACTAATTTAACAGTCGCTCTGTTATTACAGTCTGCTACAGCCGCCCTGATAAGAACAGCGATTGCATATATGCATGTGATGGATGCATTTGTTTGTCACTTGAGGTTAATCTTTTCCATGGTACCCCCAATATCATCTTTTATTTTTAACTCCTGGGAATCGTGTATGTCAGAGATTTCAGGTTCATATGGATCAGAAATGTTGACAGTTTTTTGCATGAGAGACACAATAGCAAGACGAAGATGTGAAGATTAAATTAAACTTATAGTTGGTAATCCCGTTCAGAAACTCTTTGTTATACTGGGTGAACTTTGTCAGTACATAATGTATTTGTATAAAAGAACAAATAAAGTCAGACCTTTGACCAATCCCTGCTAGGGGGAAGGGGTGTGGATTTGAATGGAGCATTGACCCCTAGAGGAAGTGCCACTTTCAAATCGTGCTAACTCTCAAACATTACCAACTACACATTTAACTGAAGTCTGTTCCTGGCTTTTTCTCTTAAAACTAGTCCAAGGTTGTTTGCAAACATGGAAATAATATTTTACATGACAGTATAGTGCTGATAAGCAGCGTCATGGCTACGGTTTCACCATAACTCACAGCTGATTACATGGCTGTTAACTAGCTGTGTGCCATTAGCTATTTTTTCTTTTCTGCCCTTTGGATTCCAGGAGGAAATAAGTGTGTGAGATTTACATATTATTTAGTATTTCTTTTATGTATTTTTGCACTGCTGCATACCCACTGATCACCAGACTTTAGAATTGGTACTATTGGTCAGTAGTTTCTGTGATTTGTACTGTACATACTGTAATGTAGAACAAAAATTCCTGCATTTCTGTACATACATGGTAAATAAAACCTGATTTTTGATATTAGTAGGGTCCGACCATCAGGCTAGATTCCTGTCATTCCCTTCTTCACCATTATCTTTCAGTAAATCTTCCACTTCACACCTGCTTCTCATTAAACTCCTTCGGTGTAATCAGCAGCACCTTCTGGTCGTCTTTTGTCACCCATGTTGTTCCTCCCTGTGTTTGCGGGATTAATCCCGATTCATCTCAACCAAGTAAAACTTGTTTGTTCAGTCAGTTGTTGACTTATTTTCATCACATTACTGTTCAGTGTTGATAATTCTGTATAATCCGGATCTTTCTCAGGTCTTTCTTTGACCAGGTACTGCTTATGTTCTGTTTGCTAACTGGATATAAACAGAACTCACAGTGCAAGCTACGTGTCAGCATGCTAGTGTTACTATCATTCTGGGAATGTAAAAATATCTTTGCTTTTAGAGTGAACCAGGTAATATGACATTAAATGTTTTATTAGAGTAAGAAATTGGTAGCTACTGGACCTTGTTAGCATGTGAGCTTGCAAACTGTTGGGACTATATCATGGTAAAAGTTGGCATTTGTGAATTTGCAAAGATGTTCCCAGCTGTGGAACATGAAACTGCTCATGCTTTGTTTATATTGGGCGCAGCTAACTCGTAAACTTTGCTGCGCCTAATGTTTAAACACAATGGATTTAAAAAAGAAAGTCAAAGAATCAGAGGGCTGGTTGAAGAACTTGCACTGTCCTTGTGCTTTTGGTCTATGACATGTCTGGGAATACATTTTAATAACACAAAGTTTCTTGTTGTATGTGTTTCGCTTACAGGCCAGCTGTGTGGTGATGGCTGGCATCATGTGGGGGACGCCTGCCTGAGGATCAATTCCAGCAGAGAGAGCTACGATAACGCCCAACACTATTGCAAAAACCTGGGAGGAAACATCGCGTCTTTGCTCAGCGACAATCATGTCAATTTTGTTTTGGAAGAGCTACAAAAATATCAGCTGCAAGACAAGGTGGGTGTTCGACCAAAACACAGCTACTGTCATGGCGGTTCAGCATTTCCCCTATTTATCCAGCTGTGATCCATCAGACTAGCCACAAAGATCACACGCAAGAGGAGAAAGGAGCACTTTAGCATCAGATCCCAAACAAAGTGGGAGCCTGATGTCGTAAAACTGAACATGAGCGTGTAACTGCATCTAATCAATGGATGGATTTCTGTTTCTAGTTATTTTATTATCACCATCATTCCTCCAGGTTTAACAATCCAAACTGACATTTCAACCTTTTCTCAGGAGTCTAAAAGCCGTTCAGTTTTCACCGTAATGGTGCTAATGTGTCGTCTTTAACTCTGCTGAGCAGCCAGCTGACAGACAGATGTTTTCTTCCTTCAGCCCAACATGACACACAAATATGCCATCAGTTTTTGTCTAAGAATAGATGCTTGAAACACAACTGGATGCTTGGAGGTGGGAATTTTCATGTTCTCATCATCTTTCCTTTCACGTTAGGCTTTAAAATTTATTTGGGAGTTTGATATGTTTTAGTTGAAAATGCAACAACATGGACAAAAATCTGAAAATCATCACATGCTAGATCCAGAAAAAGCCCTTGATACTGTTCAGGTAAACATGCGGTATTGACATAAAAGACGTGACTACAGAAAACGTTTCAACAACTTTGTATGTGTTTCATGTGACAATCCCAGCTGGTGATAATTACTGGCCATTACCACACATTTCTCATTTGTTGTGTCAGTAAACTTTCTCTAAGTGTTACTTCAGACAGCTGTGATGATAAGTGAACTCCTTTGAAAGTCTTGGATGATATTTTTTCAATTATTACTGAAATCTGCAGACAGTTTAGTTTTTGGATCACTCTGATGGTAAAATGACGTCTTCTAAGGAAAGGCAGGTTTTTCAAACGTTATGTTAATGTGAGGTCGAGTTTAGTGGTGGAGTTTCCATTATTGTTTCCTTTTGTGTCAACACTTCTAGCAAAATATCTCTCTAATGTCAGCTACATACTTTTCAACTTTTTTACTTGGAGAAAATACAACATCAAACAAAAGTGAAGAATTTTACGTTTTTTTGGATCAATTTAAATTAATTTCTGTTTGACAAATGTATTTTTGTGACTCTTGTTCATGTCTGTTTTTATTATTCTTAAGTAATTGTCATGCTCTCCTACTTAGTAGTCCATTAAATCTTTCCTTTATTTAAAAGTTTGATGGACTGCACCGTTTTCAGTCACCTCATCTTCTTTGTGTGTTTGTTCCGATGCGACCCAGTTTGACACGGGAAAAAGGGAAATTACTTTAGAACTCAATAGAATTGGTTAAAGGAAAATTAATTTCATTTTAGTCATTAAGGTAGAGCAAATGAACAAATTTAAGAATCACAGCCCAAAATGGGGCATTTTAGCCAGATTATAAGTATTCGATTAAGGCATCTTAAATAGGATACTAACTAAATGATGATTTTCTCACAAGTAAAGGGTCTGTGCTCCCAACCAAATTCATAGCGATGGCTCCTTTAGCTCTCGCCTCAGGATGATTCAGTGCAAGGTTTGACAAGGATTGCATCACTCAAATACAAAGCTGAACTACACCCTCGATGTGTGTCCACTACTTGTGAAAAGTGTCACAAAACAAGCCTCATTGACACATCTATTTTGGTACTTTATAGTTTCTGGCCTGCCATTTTTAAATGTTTTTCACAGCACGTCTGAGTCAAAGTTGGGGGACGTCAGAGCAGCAGAGCAGGTTAGTTGTGAGAATCTGTCTGCTACAACCACAACCACATCGCTCTTCTAGTTCCAGCAGAATCCCGTTTCTGCTTCAGCACTGCTGGGCCGGGAAAAGGAAGCTAACCATGCAGCTAGCAGCCAGGACGAGCCGCGTCGCCTCCCGAACTCCGTTTGGAGGTGGAAGAAGGAACGTTTAACAGTCGTTGGTTGGAGTTTTCCAAAATAAAGGAGTCATTTAGCAGAGGAGTAGGATTACTAAACCCCTACAGAAGTGTTGGCCGGACAGGAAGACGAGCAAAACTACTGGTATTATTGTATCAGTTGGCTCCTGTGGCGCCGAATTCACCGAGCTGAACAGCCAGCCAGATCCGTTAAATCCCAACGTCTCCCTGACCCACTTTCTATCTACCTACTCAGCAATAAAGTACACTGGAGTTCACTGAAATATAACCGGTACAGGTTATACATATAGCTAAGAACAGTCCGTGGCAAATTCAGCTTGTTTTAGATTTTTCTGTTTAACTTTGTGGAAGATAATGAGCTAACAGAACCTGCACACCGCTCTACTGTACTCCTCCTAAGAGCTCATTCTTCTGAAGTTGAAGTCTGAAACTCTGCCTTCCTTTGGACATTGGCTCATGCAGATGTTCGTTATGATGTTAGACCTGCAAACCTGGTTCACAGAGACGGTCTGCAGACCCTTTAGTGCATCATAATATTACCTGACTCTGTCTGTGGAGAGCGGTCTGCTGCTGAATCGATGTTATCCATGAGTGCAGATCTGCTTTTCTCTGAACTACTGCAGTTGTAGGGTTTTTGAAGCCTTTTTGGTGTTGCAATGGTCTAGCTGCCTTGTTAAATTTGGACTTTATTTATATTCTGGATTCAGATTTCTTGTAATCTATACTATTTTAGTTAATTCAAAGGAATTTTTGATTCATGTATGTTGCCAGATCAGAACAATCGTATTCAGGTAGTCACCCACAAGCTCCTCGTGTTAGATTACAGCTGTCCAGAGCTGCAGGTAAAGAGGGGCGGCTGAGTAATGACGGGGCAGAACTGAGGGATGGTAGCAGGAGGCTCAACCAGGAAAGTACAGCCAGTCTCAGACGGGGATCTGCATTAGCTGGAACACCAAGGTCCCCTGCCACAACCCCTAAATCCTTGTTAGGAAAGAACCATTGCAGAGGAAATGGGATGTTTTCTGACATGTTGGTTTTAGTCCAAACAGAGAATCACAGGAGACAGAGTCTGATAATAGTCATGTGTTTTCATGTTTTTACCCCTGCAGAGGTTATCTCCCTGGGTGGGCCTGAGGAAGATCAACATATCATACTGGGGCTGGGAGGATGCATCGCCCTTCACCAACAGCAGCCTGCGATGGCTACCGGGGGAGCCCAGTGACTCGGGCTTCTGTGCGTACTTGGAGAGGACGCAGGCAGTCGGCCTTAAAGCCAACCCCTGTACGGCCACCACCGACGGCCTGATCTGCGAAAAACCTGCTGGTGAGAGAGGATGAATGAGGGGCGGAGATGTGAGGAAGAAAGGGGTAGAATTTATTTTAAGTTTGAGCTGATTTGATGGCAGCAAAGAGTGCAGAGGAAGCCATGAAAACCAGAATAAATTCATCCGACCAGAAACGTTCAAGTGGAAGATTTCTGCATGTTCATCTGATCTAATGATCTCCTCAGTGGGGTTTTCTTCTCACATCATTTTTGCTCTTATTGATGTTTGAATTTGTGTGTGTCCTCAGGGAGTCCACAGAGCCAGAGTGCTCGACCTTGCAAGACGTCCTGCGCTCTGCGGAGCAGCTGTGCCAACTGCACCAGCCAGGCCATGGAGTGCATGTGGTGTGGCAGCACTCAGCGCTGCGTGGACTCCTCCGCATACGTCATCTCTTTTCCTTACGGGCAATGTATGGAGTGGCAGACCCAGGACTGCTCCGGTGAGGCTTCTTTAGCTTCCTCCACTTTATTCCACTAAAAAGACAGTTTTTTTGCAAATTAATTTCTATTAAAGGGGATTCATGTTCGCAAAGATGGAGGAATGTGGGAAGTTTAGGAGTGTTGTGAAATGTGAAACCCTGTCTATTCCTGGGGCCTCATTTATCAGCTGTGTATAGAGACGGTCCTAAATTTCATCCAATGAAATTTAGAATGGTCACAAGTAGAAAATAAATCCAGATTTATCAACCAAGCAGAGTAATCAGCTGCTGATAAATCCCACATGTTCTAAATCACTTGCAATGCAAGAAACTCATCCCTTCAGATGGTTCTCACAGGGATTGTGTTTCTCCTTGGAGTGGTGGAGAGAAAGAGAAGGAATTTCTGTAGAAGATCTCAGTGCAAAAAAAGTGAAACTAACTGAAATGCTGCAGAGAGAAATGACAGCAGGAAATGATTCGGGATAAAGTCCCCTGTTTAACCATTGAAATAAAATTAAGAAAACATATAAAGCTTTTACAATGCGTGACTCAGACGAGACGAATCAGCTGCTGGAGGACAGAACCAAGAGAACTTCCTCCGTAATTTTTAGCCGTGATGATCGGACGGTTTGAAATGTTTTGTTGAGGTGGAGACTTGATTTTTCATAACTTAGTAGTAGTAGTAGTAGTAACTTGCACACACATTCCCACCATCATTCCCAGCATTATTCTTTCTCAGAATAATTTACAACATTATTCCTGGCATCATAGCACCACTGCTTTCATCTGTTAGTTTCAGATAGATAAACGTGTTTCAGAAAAGACGCAGCTCCGTGATGGACAGGGAATGTCCAACCTGTCTAACGTAGGGACTAAAACCACTTCCGTGAATAGTCATTTATATAACTTTGTGACACAGATCTAGATCACGTAGAACGTTTTCTGCATCTGATCAGAAAACATCTCAGAGAGCAGATCAGCTGATCGCCTGAATAAACATTGCGAAGCAGAGTCTGAAACTGGATGTAAGGTCAGATGAGTTATCAGCTTTGACCTCTGTCACACGCTTCTTTTGTACGATTTTAAACCGTTTCTTCTCCATGTCTCTTTATGTTTTCTGAAATATTACAAAGTGAATAATTATTTTGACGAAATAATGACACAGGATGCAGTTTCCTCTTCTACCACTAGGGTCAGTACATACACATGGAAAAATTGTGCTTAAATTTAGACATTTTTCTATACACAAGTAAAAGTTAATACTTTGTGTGTAAATGCTCACACACACACATGCAACACATATCTTCTGTGTGTACGTACGGTTGATAAAGAGGCTCCAGGAGAGCTACTGTCCTGCATCTTTTAGATGTTCCCTTTTCTAATACACCAGAATGAAATGGCTGAATTCCCTCATGCACGTCATTCAGCTCTGCAGAGGCCTGCTAACGAGACGTTCATTCAGGAGAGGAGCTCTCATAGAGGGCTGGACTTGGATAGCATTGTTTCAGATGTTGTGCCACCTTTTCTTTGATTGGAGTAGAAACTATTTATCATCCATAAGACAAGAAAACCACATCCGATTTTTAGCATCACACTAATTTTAATGAGCGGTTTGATAGAAATGTGATGTGGATGTGTACAAATGAGTTCCTACATTTGGTGACATGTGAGCAGAGTCATTATAGACACTATTGATCTGTTTCTTATCAGCAGTCATGGCGACCCTTCAGTGTCACACACACTCCAGCACGGAGGCTGTGATAGCTTTCCTGTAGCTACACCACAAAATATCAATGATGTACAACGACACAAGTCTGATTCCACATGAAGTCGTCTCTGCTTTCCCTTCACCTTTTATCCCACTGGAGGGTCTGACCTCCACCTCCTCCCCCTCTGTTAGACTTCTGCTCGGTCACACACAATATTTACGGGTAGCTTATCCCGCCATCAACAAATCTTTTATATTTTGGTGGCATCAAGTGTTTTTTGTTTTTTTTTAAAATCATTTTTGGAGGGACAATGAAGCTTTGTTTATGCAACTCGCCGTGTAGACAGTAAAACATGTTTTGAATTATTTTGGGGACATTTGAAGTGTTTTGTGTTGCAGTGCAACAGCTTTCTGACAGGAAAGCTTCAAACTGTCAAAGTTTCTCCCAAACACAAAACTTTCTCCTTGTTTTGTCAATCAGAAGTTTTTTTTTTTGTGACTGGTGATTATTATTCCTTCCTGACGTCGGAAGTCTTAAGTGAAGCAGCTCTCCATCCCTCGGTTAACAAGCCTTTAGTCATCTCCTCTTCTCTTTCATTATTCTCCGCAGTCTGGTGGCAGAAAGTGTGTTGGAGGCTTTGTTGCGCTCCTTTTTTACCTTTGTTGGTAAGATGTGAGTTATTGCGTACAAATATGATGAATCTTAAATTTCAGAAAGCATCCTGTTAACTAACCTCCTGCTGTTTTTTGAGAGGTTTCTTTTTTTGTTTTGAGAATCAGCTTACTACTGCTGAAGAATTTCAGGCCTGATTTGATTAATGGGGGAATAAAAATAGCTCCTTAATCTTTTGACTCATCATGTTTATGAGCATTTAAACAGGAGGCTTTAATTTATCCAATTGGTTTGATACCAGGCTTTGTGTATCATTCCCATTTTTCTGGTTGAATGGAGACTAATTGGTTATTTGTGTGAGGACATACTGAAACAATTATCTCAATGCAGCCACAGACGTTAATTTAGAAAGTTTGGGAACCCTCTTTTGTAGCTGATCACGCCCACATTAGTTGTCCTGCATTGACTTTCTGTATGTAAACTTTAGATTTTCTGACTCCAAGTATCCTGCGGCTGTGTGGAAGTGAATAAGGAAGAATCTGTAGATGCAACCTTTTCTTTTGGTATCTCAACAATCTTCTGCTGCTTTCAGCCGTTAAGTTTAGCCTGTGGACGACAAAAAGATACATGGAATTTGGGAGCTTATTAACATGAAAAGTTCCCAAATTTGCAATGAGTTATACCAAACACATAAGAACAGAAACAAGCATTTTGCAGATGTATTTTGACAAAATATTATTTAAATTTTCAGCTGTGTGAATGGTGGAAATGTGAGTGTCCAGGAAAAAATGTAGCGAAAAAATCTGCGGAGTGGCTCAGTCTGCTCAGAAGGCAGATGAAAAATGTTTAATTACTGTGTGAATTAGACAAAATGGTAAATGGATAGTACTTGTATGTACCTGCCCCCCCAAGCAGCGTTAATGGTGTTTATTAACTTAGTGTTTTATCAACCAACAACCACACAAATCGTAATGTGAAATTACTCTGGATTTATTCACCAAAAAGTAACTTCATCCTCCAGCCAGACACACATCAGACAGACTCACTCTGGTTCGTGAGCAATTTTCATCATAAACATCAAACAACTGGAAGCAAGGAGCATCAAGACCAATCAGATACCTGGACTTGACAGCTGGTCCTGAGCCATCCAGAGACCCGCAGAGGGTGACTGTGGCGCCTTTGTTCCATCAAGTTTAACTTCTCAAAGACAAGTATCTCACAAGCTGAACAGGTGACTGTGATTGATATGGCTGAAGGCGTCAACTCCGAATTGTCTGTCCTGCTTCGGACAATTATACGTGAAGAAATCAATGCAGCGGTGGATAAATTACAACCGCAACTTGATGGTCTTAAGACAGACTTGATAGAGTGCACTAAGAAAGTTGCGGTTCTGG